>PNEQ01082628.1:0-26982 GCA_003012365.1 Medauroidea extradentata | reverse complement strand
CGTACCGCTGCTTAGCAGTCGTAAGAGGGATGGAACCGTGTGAATTTCTTACGGTGCGGTTACGGTTATTTCTATACGACTTTTATGGTCAATGTAGCATGGGCTTAAGTTAATACGTTCACTACGGAAAAATACTGAAAAATACGGATTTTTTGCAAAATTACTACTGAAAGCTTTGGTAAAAGGTTGGCACCTCTGTGTACTACGGAGTTGTAAATATAAATGCAAGGCACGGGAAGAATATTTAGTGTCTGAAAAGGGGTTTACAATTTTCCATATAATAGTTTATTCCCTATTATCCTTATAGCTCTTTTTTGTAGAGTAAAAACTATTAAGTTCACTTATTTTATGTCCCCAAAAAATTATTCCGTACTGTGGAGTAACTGGCCTCACCAGCCATGTGATTTCTTTTTATTTTCCACCTTAAGTGTGGTCTATGTGACCCCAGAGTTAGTCTAACACCGACCATAATGCCAGCCCACGCATAAGAGCCCCCAACTCACTAAGGCAGCTACCACTTAATGTATATATTTTTTTTACCCTATAAAATCATTTGCAATTGTGAAGTGAAGTCCCACATTTCATAAGTTGCTCGGTCAGAGCGGTGAGCTTGCCCGGCTTGCAGAGTGCAAGTGCATCGTTTGTTCGCCGAAGTCCCATCATTTGATTTTGAATAAATTTAATTTGTTAATTAATTGTAATAATTTTTGCTAACATCAAGATCTGTGGATGAACTTTAGTCCTACGAGGCTACTTAATGCCATCCTGAAGAAGGAAGCCATATTTTAATGTAAAACTTTTGTAACTAATTAATTGTATTTATTGTGGTGGGCTACCTAGGGCTAGTGTTAGCTAAAACTCAATAATTGATCATTTTAATTATTTCAATCAAGTCAATTTTGTCGTAGAGACTCCTGACTAGTCTCATTTCGTTCAGCTTTAAATTTCAGGAACTTTATCTAAGTAACTTTTTGTTGTAATATGCGAGCCGAAAGGCGTATTTAATATTCTCACTTTTCATGTCAGTTTGGGCTTGTGGATTGCAACAGTCATATGACAGGCTGGCGCCTGTACGCCATGAGGTTTCCGGCGATGGCCGCAAATGTATTACTCCGCCAACGGCGCCTTTTATTGTTTCTTCAATTTTTGACTAACCTGTAAAGAATTAGCATAAAGTGAGAATTTATGTATCAAGTATTAAGCGCAAGGAGTCATAGGATTTAAATTGAGGGTTCTACGTAACCCGTGTCATTAGTTCTAATTAAAAATAGTTCCGGAGGGACGTGTGCGTTGGGTTGGAGGCTATGGCACCCTTGGTCCGCCGCGCGTGCCCTGGACTCTCCCCAGTCTTTCCTGAGATGCTGCACGATGAAGACGTGTCGGGACCGCTGTCGTAAGTTCGCCGACCCACCCACGGGGTTGGGTAGTACACGCGGTGGATAACTGGCTTCTTTGAGATGCCATAGTTAAATTTTCAGTCTGCTTTACTTTTATCGACGTTAGCCGCAAATTAATCGCGGTAGGTTCAGTTAAATTTAAATTGCTTAATATTTTCTTTGTGCAAATTCAGAAGGCGTTTGGGCCCGATGGAACTCTTTCAGTAACAAGTAACTCTAAAAATGGTCTAGCTGCAGCAACCCTTTTATAGGAGTAGCCCACCGGTGGAGCATTTTTTTGTTTAGTGATTCTGTAATGTCTGAATAACTTCTGCACTATAAAATGCCATCATCCTAAAATTTAACTCTTTTATTTAACGACGTACTTGCACGCCTTCGAACCCACTAGCGAACCCTGAGAAGAGAGATCTCACTCTACCGCACGTGATGCCGTGGTGAGCTGTATAGAGACTGTATAACTTTTGAGGTAAGGTGGGGGCGAGTACCACCACAGTACGTTATAAAAGAATGAAAGTAAGCATAATAAACAGCCTTTAGACATTTTGCATTATATTTAACAGCTAGTTGTCTAAGAAGAAAACAAGGACTGCTTAATTTTTTACTTATAAGATCAGTATAGCATTTCCACTTAAATTTCTCTTCAATAATTACACCTAAGAATTTAGTGTTTGGTACTCTATCTAATGGGACACCACCTATATGAATGTTTAGTGTATCTACTTCGTCTTTAAATGAGAATTGCATAAATTATGTCTTTTCTATATTGACTGTTGGTTTATTTAAAAAAAAAAAAACAAAGCTGTAGTTTAGAAGTTCATTAGTATTTTTTTCTAAGGCTGTTAAACTTTTATCTTGAAGAATAATATTTGTGTCATCAGCAAAAGATACTATTTTAGCCTCATTTATATTATCACCTAAATCATTAACATATATTATGAAAAGCAGAGGCCCCAAGATACTGCCCTGGGGTACACCGTTACACATGTGTTTGGAATGAGATACATGTTTCTCCAAATAATTATAGTTGTTTATAGAAAAGATATCTAATTTTTTAACCCGGTCAGAGGTATGACTGAAACCATTTATGTACTACACCTCTAATACCCAAACATTTTCATTTTACTGTATCTAGTAGGATTGCATGTTTAACTGTGCCAAAAGCTTTTGATAGATCAAGAAAGATGCCAGCTGTATTTTTCTTTGTATCTAACGCTTTTAAGATAGTGGAGAGAAATTCATTGATTGCTGTAATAGTGTTTTTATTTTTGATAAAACCATGTTGAAAAGTATTTAGTAGTCTGAACTTAGTTAAGTATTTTATTAATCTGTCTTTCATTATACATTCAAAAATTTTAGAAAATGTGCTTAAAAGAGAGATAGGTCTATAGTTAGTGATACTGCCTTTATCCCCTTGTTTATATAGAGGTATAACTTTTGAGATTTTCAACTCGTTTGGAAAAAACACCACTCATGAATGATTGATTTATTAGAAACACCAGAGGTTTACATATGTTGATTGATACATTTTTCAGTAGTTTAGCAGGAACCTCATCAAAACCTGTGAAATTTGTGTAATTCAATTTTTTAATACATCGAAGCACTTCACCGTCATCTACAGGAAAGAGTACCATTGATGAAGTAGAATATTTTTTGCATAAATAAGTGCTATTACCTGGAGTGTTTATATGGGATAGTTTTTTCAGAAGGTTCTCTGCAACGCTTGCAAAACAATTGTTAATATAGTTAGCAGTGTCTTTAGGATTAGATATTGCATTACCATCCGTGTCATAAATTTTTAACTCCTTAGCGGTGCATTTCCTTTGGTTTCTTCCAGTACAGATAATGTCCCACATTGTACGTGATTTAGTTTTTGACCCTTGTATTTTTTGGTCATTATGTTTTTGTTTGGCTAGTTTTATTACTTTTTTATATATTTGTTTATAATTTTTGTAGTAATTATTTAATTCAGAGGATTTATCCTTTATACAGCTATAATGAAGATTTTTTACAGTGGTGCTTGAAGTTTTTATTCTTAATGTGATCCGTCTTTGGATGCCCCACTTGTGTCTTTTACTGCAAATTATATTTTAGGGAAACATTCTTCGAATTTTAAACAAAACTGGTTGAGGAAGGATTTAAAATTTGTAGGAATATTCTCATTTTGATTCCTCATACATCCCAATATTCCATAGCCAAGAGGTTATTAAAAGTATCCATATTTTTAGTTGTAAAATGCCTCCTAAATTGATATGTGGTCTTGGAAGTGATATTGCTAGTACCATCAATCTTAAGAAATTGGCCATGGTGATCAGATAAATGGTTTTTGAGGATATAAATTTCAGTTTTGTTAGCTTTTATATTAGAAAATACATGATCTATTACTGTTCTAGATGAAGTAGATTCTCTTGTAGGGATTATTACTAAAGGATTTAAGCCCATATATATTTTTAAATATAAATGTAATGACTTCTTGACTGACAATGTGAAAACATTGTTCATAGTCCATTGTTATTAGTTAAAATTAGGAGTACATACATATACAGATGGGAAGTGTAGTAGCTAGAGGAATCTTTAGAATAAAAATACCTTGGGATACTGTTGCAGGATGACCCCATAGTACTTAATAAAAGGGTGGTTTTAGAGAAGTGGTCATAATGAGAAGGGCCATTATAAAGTGGTGGTAAATAAAGCTTTTATTTTTATTTTATACCTCGCTGATTATATTACATAAAACACATGTTCTGTAGTTTGTGTCCTGCAAGTATTCATGAGATTTAAAAGTTCTTATGGTAGCAGTTGCAACTTGTGCCAATTTGGTTGTCAGGAGACATATCTTCATGCAGGTAACCAAAGTAACCACACAAACAGGTATTGTGTGCAATTGTGTTTCTGTGGAGTTGGTGAACGTGGAGGGGTTTGGGGAGCAAGGATTAACTATCTAATGGAAAGCTGAAAAGCTCTATGCTTTTTTTTTTTTTGTGCTAGTAGTTTTACCTAGTGCTCATAGTTGTAATTTGTGGAACTAATGCTCCACACTCTGTCTCTCCATAAACTAATGGAAAAAAAATAGGGAGAGGGGAACCCAGTCCACTTTCTTTTTAATAATTTCAATATTCTGTTGGGACTTTGTTTTGACTATACTATTAGTTTATAGTATTTCTTGAGACAATTTTTTTTTAATGTAAGTGATAAATTTTTTTTCTGTACATATCACACACACCACAATGAACATGCAAAACATTTAAATTTGAATGTAAAATACAATCAGAAAAAATGAAAAGTATGCATATTGTCACTCAAAGAATATAATGTTTTGAAATATATTGTCAAGTCTGAAAGGTTAATGTAAAGCGTATTTATTTGGCAGCACAGTAGCAATGAATAAATTACTTCACAAATACAGTATCACATCAATTACAAAATGTCATACATTTGAACAACGTAATATCCACATATATGCTGAGCAACATGTTGAACAGTGAATTATATTCAAAGTACCATGTCACACGCGTTACAAAACGTACATTGTATATTTGCATATATTTATGAGGAGCTGTGCGACAAAAGCCACGTTTATATAAATAGCAACAAACTAGCAATGTATTATTCACAAATACTATGTCACTGAGTTGCAGTTAAATGCAGTTCTTAAAATTGTCTATTCAAATATCGTCATAATGTCACATCACATTTCACACAGGACTAGCAAACGCTGAACATTTTACGTATGCAGTATTAAGTATTTGCAAATAGATGGGCGACATTTTGGCAAAACCTGCAGAGATATTTCATGTGAGTTACATAAATGCTAAACACAGCACCGGATTATTTACTAACCTTGTCACGTGTAAACTGTTACGAGAAATATGCCAAACAAAAACACTACTTTGTTTCTCTGCTGAGAATTCACATTTTCACAGCCATGTTTAAGCTTTTTCTTCAAAGAGTATAAACTACCTTACCTTAATTTAGAATCCCTAAGAAAATAACAAAATTTATGTAATTGACATAAATGAATAGTCCATTAATACTGGAGTAGTACACAAATTAAGGCTTAAATCTTGCAGGCAAAGTTAAATGTAAATAATAAACTGACTATACAATTATTTTTTTATTCGCCGTGAATATTATCAAAATAATAAATACCCATACTGTAGGCTAAATGAGTACAGTGCCTGTAGTTTAATAAAAACAAAATGTTAACTAAAATGGATTCTCCGTTAGGCTTTACAAAAATTTATGTTGGTATTAAAATTTAAATTAATTCTTTGGTTCTTACAAAACATTATATAAAAGAAAGGTAAGTGTGACAGTTAATTCATAAATAGAGATATAAATTTTGTTGCTGCTTATCCAAGTCCAGTAGTAGTAGAATTTTGTACACTGGGATGACTTCATAGTTGTCAGTTGTAGCAGTAAAACAAAAAAGCAAAAAAAAAAAAAAAACCAAAATGACTGAATGCCGTAAATACAGGATCGCACAAGAATGTATCAAGTGTAAATTAAATTTTTGTAAGAAAGTATTACTTTAAAAATAATCATAAATACAGTAATTGTGTTTATAAAACAGCTGCTAAAATGTTGTCAAAACCAAAAAAACAAGGTTGAGACACTAACTTTGTTACAACAAACAGCTGCTAAAATGTTGACAACCAAAAAAACAAGGATGAGACACTAACTTTGTTGCAACAAACCCTGGTACCATGTAATGACTTATGTCAAATACTTGATTAGGCCCAACAGATTATGTAAATGTAGGCAGGGACTGTTATAATGTCTTGCTGAAAAAGGTGGATTACACATATTCCTCTAGCTTTCTCTTTTGGAAGGAGATTGTCTTACTCTGTCATATACAGTAGTTAGACTGGGTCCACTTGGTGATTTTAGTTCTGGTTGGCAACGCCTAGTGTGCCTCAATAATTTTAACTAGTGCAGTTTTTGGAATGTGCATTGTTTTATATGCTGGTTGTTCACAGGTGTTTGACAATTATGCTGTCACAGTGATGATTGGAGGAGAGCCGTACACACTGGGCTTGTTTGATACTGCAGGTGAGTGTCGCCGTTTCAGTGTTTAGCAAAGCGTAGGACGATTGTGTGACAAATCCAAGTGATGTGTGTTCAATGTGGTTTTTGTTAAAATTTAACAGTGTATGGGTCATGTGTGCTTAAATTTTTATTATATTTATTATGTGTTCTCTAGGCTTACTGTATTTGTTTTCAAGTAATATAACAGACCAAGGTAAAAGTACTTACAACAGATGATACTAACTTGTAAACAGAAACAATGCATTAGTTTGCAAAATGCGTACATAGAATTGTGCTTCATATTTCTGCTCTGAGTATTGAATTTCCTCACAGAATTCCATTAAAAAAGTTTAGTTTTTTTGTACCAATGTAAAAAAAAACGCCTTTTAATGGCCTTAGTTAAGAATTTTATCCGTACTTCTTGCATTTGTGCCAATATATCATAGGAATATTCATATTTTAAAAAAAGTTTATCTGTTAAAATTTAAATTCACTATATTTTCTTTCAGTTTTCATCAGTTAAGTAAATTGATGTCCAACTTAATGTGAAGACATCTCACGATGTTAAATTGAAAACTGATGGGTACAGTTGCTAAAATCAAAGCATTATGATCAAACTGAACTTAGTTTGCTAGTGTTTAAGAATACCATCTGATGCTGTTCGTAGCCTGTGCCTGAGTCAGTCTAGAAAAACGTCCTCTGTACTCCCCCCACCACTATTCCTCTTTACCTGTTCCTCTCATCTCTTCGGTCTTCCCTTAGGTTGTTTTCCACTGTACCGCAATCTCGTATGTTCCTTAGCATCATTTCACTGCACATTCTGTTACATGCCTATACCACCTCATTTGTGATTTCTTTATAATCTCTTCTAAAAAGTTATATATTTTTTGTAATAAAACAATTTTTATGTTAGAGGTTACATGGACATGTGCTGTCACTGAAAAGTTGCTGAAAGTAATTATTTTAAATACATTTTTTGTGAAGTTCAGTGGTTAAATATTTTGTGGTATCATTTTATCATTGAGATATCTAAATATTAAAAATAAATTTGTAGGCTAATGTAACCTAGACTTTCCTAAGGGGTTTTGAAATCTGTTGTTCAGTCATTGATAATTACCGTATTTACCTGAAAAGAGGCTGAGGTATTTTTCCCAAAACTAACCTCAAAATGCTTACCTCTGCCTAATATCAAGTACCAAAAAATTTATCTAGTGTTCATAAATGTACTGCAGTATAAAGCAAGTGTATATTTATTTGGTAACAATGTGATAAATTTAACAACGGTATAAATCATTAAACACAGTAAAATAAATGCAGCTAAAACAACATAATGCGGACGGGATGTTGTGGCTGTAGTGTTGCCAACATGAACAGAAAAGTTATCTACAATAACGGTATCTACTATTTATTTCAGTGAGAAATTTTTTGAAACAAACAGATCCTATGAAGTTGATTGTATTGCATGTATTGTAATTTTCTGGCAGTAAAAATTCAGTATGTAACTACCGCAGGTAACACGATCAGGAATTTACATATGCTAATTTATAATGCCACATACAGTAGCTACAATAATAGATACAAGTTCACAACATGTGTTGTGTATGTTGGTACAACTGCACATACGTTTACGAGGCGTAGGTACTTTCATTTCTTGTTAATGTTCCGTTATCAGCACCACATTTTGAAGGTTAGGTACCATATGTATTGATGTTAGATATTTTTTGCTGCAAGAAGTGGGTGATCATGTAGAAAAACGGGGTACATCTACTGCTTGGACACCGAAAAATTAACAAACTTCATATGATGCAAGCTACAAGCTTCGCATTATTAAGTGTGCAGAAACTGGCACAACAGTGCTGCAGCGCATAAGTTTTGTATATCAGAAAAGAACATTTTATGATTGCGGAAACAAACATGAACTATGAAATGCCAAGACCACCCACAAGTCATTTGGTAGTCCAAAAACGGAACGTTTCAATGCTATTGAAAAATTTTTAGTAAATTTTATGTAGGGGAAACGTGCAGATGACTTGCCTATGTTTGGAGAGGTGTTGCATTTCAAAGTTCTTGAAATAGCAACTTCTTTGTACATACCACGAATTGTGATCAATGTACAGTATTAGGCCATTAATATTTTCATGTGTGTACGTAGCTACATTTGTGTTTATTAAAAAATGTTAACGTAAATATTGCTGGTAACTCAAGTACTGAAATTCGCTAAAAATAGTTTTTCCTATTTATAAGCCTACAAATATTGAGGTCGGCCTCTTTTTGGGTAAATACAGTATGTTTTTTTTTTTTTTTTATTACTTTTTGGCCAGTCTCACCAGTCAGTATGCAACGTGAAACTCTGTACTTACTGATACTCTCCAATATAATAACTAGCGATTTTTTTTTTTATTATAACAGTGTGAATATTTTATGAATTTTGAAACTTTTTTCCTAGCTTAAAATTTTTTACGTGTGAAACGAAGAACATTCTTAAATTTTTCGAAAATGTGGTGCGACTACGTGGTAAAATTCAACATTATTTGAAATAAAACTGCTCCAAACTTGTTGTAAAACTAAAGATTCATAAAATCTAATTGAGATAAACAGTGGTATCCAACTGCGCTGTATTTAATAGCTTTCATACCAATCATATAATTTTTCCTCGAAACAATAAAAATAGCTGTTGTGTTTTGTGAAATGGTCTTTAATCTGCCTAAACATGGGAAATTCCAATAAACTATGTAATTCGTGTTTTATTCCTTTAAACGTACTGTCTTTAACAGCAAATTTTAGCATAAGATGATTAATCCTTTTGAGTTTCCAAAGTGGAAGGTACAGTTACGTTAATTTTTTGCAAGGAAGAAGTAATTTTTTATACGTTTAATGCTTCATGCTGTGTATGTTAGTTTTGTTCAGCATTATACGCTACATCCAGCTAAAATTATCTGTATCAATAAATAGTAAAACTTTTGTACAGTATGTTTGTTCTGGAGTTAAAAACAGGGTTATTACGGTCTTGGAAAGCCCTGGAACTTTGACCATGTCCTGAAAGGGCCTTGTAAAGTCCGTGATTTAATCCAGTCCTTGAAAAGTCCTTGAATTTTTTAGTTTACTTAACCTAATATTCTAGCTATTTTCCTAACATTAAAATCCTTTCTCTGAAATATGAAACCATATTTTGTCTACGCATTATTTCTGCAATACATATAATTTACCTGATGATAACAGACGTTTTGCAGTGTCTGTGAAATTGATACATTTTCTGGTATACCACAGCATGTTAGAATATGTTTTTTTTTATTATTTATTTATTTATCGCATCCAGTAGTAATCAACATCTGCTAGAGTTTAATGGCAAAGTTTTTTTTTTGGAAGAGAAGAGGTGCAAAAAAGGAATCTAGAGAGCATTGAAATTGAAAAATGGCCCATATGAAATGCAATATTTACAAGAGTATTAAATAAATTATGTGTCGGATGTGAGAGAAGCTAGTGTACTGTGCATGCTGCAAAGGCTCAAAGCGGAATGTCTCCGAAGTTTTTCAAGTCAAAGTTGCCCGACCACTTCCGAAGCAGTGTTTTGTACCAACAGTCTCGCACTGTACATCGGGCAGTTAGTTACAGACGATATTTCACTATGCTTACTTATTTTTTATTTATTCAATTACAGTATGTAATTCGTGGTAATTTTAATACCTTGAATTGGGAATAAAATACTCAATTGTGTGCTAATACTTAAGCAGGAGCATGGTGTCAGCCATATTTATTTACATTAAAACTGGTAACAGGCTAAATTTTTTTTTAAAACAAAATCTCTCTCTTTAAAAAGTACAGTACTTCTTTTGTGATTCATTGTAATTTATTTTCTTGAAGCTTTTTAATAATAATGGAGTTTCATTAAATATGAAGGTGTTAATTTTAAATGAAATTGAAAATTTCTGGTTCATTTACCACTGTTGAACTTCAGTTCTAGGGTGGCGGAGAGGGCGGAAGGAAACCATAATAGATATGTTGCAAATAAATACTTAGACATTTGAATAAAAATTTGGCGTATCAAATTTAGTTTACTGCGGTCCTTGAAATAGTAGTAGACTGTCCTTGAAAGTCCTTGAATTTTAGTTGTTTGTTGCTGTAAGAACCCAGTGAAAATAGGTGAGCAATAACTGGAGCCAAGATTTTGAGGTGTTATTTTGAATTACGTTTCAGTGTTTAAATTGAAGATTTTGGTGTTATTTGTTAAATTATTTTTTTAGAAAATATTGCTAATTTATTGAGAAATCATAAGGTTATAATTAAACAATGTTTTTAATAACTTGACAAAGTTTTGTACTGTACTTACTACCTACATACGTATATAGTAAAAGTCTTTAACACATGTCATTTGCCCTTAGTCAAAAACACTTGTCAACAGTTTAAAACAAAATAATCAGACGTTCTACATTTGCTAGCGTGAAACTCTGCCTTCTGTCAATGACTACATCATAGTACTTTGATAAAGAATGTTCTGAATCACCATTATTTGTAGGAAACCAAAACTGCTGTTAGGACTGTGTGACTAAAATCACCAAAATCCCCCTTAAGTGAGCAAAGAACGGTCACTATATCAACTTCACTGGTTGTTGGCAATGACAGTTCTTCGTGTGAGATTTTGTTTGAATGTGACGTCATGTTTATGAAGACATCCAAGGGAAGTTGACGTATGAAGATAAGTTCTTGATGAATTTTTGCAAATCTGCAGTTTCAATGTTGAGTCGATAGACATTTCTGAGATTAAAAAAGTTGTCAGTTGCTTCAAATGTTATTCAAGTATGGATCTCTTCGCATAAGATCAAGTTTAGTTTTGCACTTTTGTACAGCTAACTTCAGACACTGCTTTGCAGTGGCTTCTTTTACTGTCTGTAGCCTGGCCAAACAGTCATTTACGTTAGATTTAAAACATCAGTACTCAAAATATGCAATTTTGGCCTGATATCATTAAGTTTTGATGTCAAAACATGAGCTTTTTGATATGCTGTCCCTTCTAGAAAGATAAGTACATCAACCCAAAGCTGAACGATTTTGGGAAACAAACAAAGCTTTTGCAACACTTATCTTGGGGCATTGTTTTCAAAAATGTAACCCCACTGTTTTTCAGGAAATATATTAATCCTGCAGGTGTTGGTTCAAATAATCAACAGACTGAAACCATGAGTTTCATCTTTTGATTACTGACAGAGAGAGTAATGATTGCATGGCAGGATTGTTTGGATACTTGGACTGAAGAAATTCCTTATACTTACTAATGTTTCATTTTTTCGTGCTAAGGAAAGCATTTTTCACTTTCACAACAATATCCAGCTTTTCCAAATTTACTTGCAACATATCACCAACCAGATGGAACTAGTGCGCCCAGCACTGTACATGTAACAAGTGTTTCACGAACAAACCCTGTAATGTTGTGGTACATTTTTTCATGTAGCGTGCAGAATCTGACACGAATGCTACGGCTTGTTCAAATTCTACCTCATACTTGGGTAGAACATAAAATGTTTTTTGAGAACACAATGTTACATTTGCACAGTCCGAAATTACAGATGCAGCTAAAAAACTGACTGTTGGGAACAGTTCTACAGTTTTAAATATAGTATTGAAGATGCAATGTCGTCCTTTGTTGTAGTTTCCTTACAAAGTATTACAATGGTTTCATTTTTCACTGAAGATTTGATGTCTTCTCTTTTGGTCAACTGTAACGGTGCATGCAATGAGGAGTAAATTTTACGAGTTAGCTTTTAAGTAACCTGTTTCATTAACTTTGCCCAGTATTTTAAGTCAGTGTAAGATTATAAAATCTACCATAATGTGTGGCAAAAGAAAACTACTGTCAAATTTTATCATACGCATGTTAGCCAATAAGACCGTGTTTTCAATGTTTATGGCAGATTTTGAAAATATGGCATTTTCAAAGATCAATAACTTGAAAACTAAAATACACACAGAATTATTACTTTATGTGATTGCATATGGTGCAAAAAGATTTCAGAAGAATTGTGTAAATATTAATTGTTTTTCTAGGTACTATCCCTATTTACATGTGAAAATAAATCTGATGATTGCCCTGGGCCATGTCACTGTTTGGAGGCATGTTGTGGATTAATTAATGGTAATTTTAAGCTAAATAACTACAGCGAATTCATTACACAACATAATTTGTGTTCTTTACAACGAAAATTGAAAACATTGTAAAACATATTACATTTGCCACCGAGACAATGCTCATTCCTTTTGCCTGTATATTTATTAATCGTTGCTTGAAATAATATTGCTATAATGCTTGGTTTTACCGTAGGTGCACTCGAAATTTACCGTTACAGTATTACAAAATTAATTCATATATTGAGTATACATACTGTTAAATATAATATCCTGTTCACCATTCGTAACAGTTTTGTTGAGTACCGAGTACTGTATAAAAAAGTTGGGGACATCTCGTAAACCGTTCTTTCCTGGAGAAAAAGTAGGCTGTAAAGGAACCTGATTTAATTTTTGGGGATTTATCAAACACATTATTTAGAGTAGCCCTCAAAGTGTTCTGATGGTGACATGTACACCATCTGCACTCTTAAAATAATTCCCTTAATTTTAGCTGCTACTTCTACACCTTCGGTTGTATAAGTTGTGGAAGGTGTCGACCACGCAAACAATTAAAGCTAATATATCTGAATAGAAATAAAAAACACTAAACAAAAAGTGTTACGAGAAAAAAAATTAAGAAAGAAATGCAAACAGAAGGTACAGCTTGCGAACAGGCTATAAATTAAGCAAATTATATATCTACAACATTACATTACTTACTAGTGTCCATGATTTGCCAAATTACCATAAAGACATCGCACAAACGGATACAATGAATGATTTTGTGAATTAAATTGTTTCGCAACACATTTGAAGCTTGTACAGTACCAGGCATTCATCTGAGCCACGAAATTTACAGTACTGTACAGCCAGCTATATAGATATACATAAAATAATTTCTAGCAATTAATCTATTTCCTGTAAATTTCCTATCCAGATGTGCTTGTTCTTCATTCTTTATTCCTAATTTTTGTGTTGATAAATCCAAAACATACTGCATGTTTGCCTTTAAAAAGTAACATACAATCTTAAGATGTTACCACCTAAGAATTTTTCCCTTGAAAAGAGCTATGAAAGTTTGTAGCGTATCTTTTTACATTTGAGTGATTTAAATCCTTTCAATAGTCCTCCTTTATAATGTTTTGTTACAAATCTTGGCAAAGGAAGTTATCACAAACTTCATGTGTGAATTTCTGTATGTATCTATGGTAGTAGTGTTGGAATAAGGCACTGCAAAATTAATTTAAAGTGTTTTTTGAGTATTTCCCCTCTTCCTTACCCTTTTACACCAAACAGCTTATTTGGAGCTGTAGATATGAATGCAGGCAAGTTAAGACATTCTCAAAGGCAGTGTTTTAGTTTTTATTGGAGTTAATTTGTGCATTTCAAACATTCCCTTGTATAATAAACAGCACAGGCTGAACACTAGGTAATTTACTATACACTGTTTCTCTTGCAGGTCAAGAAGACTACGACCGACTACGTCCCTTAAGCTACCCGCAGACAGATGTGTTCCTAGTTTGTTTTTCTGTCGTGTCACCATCGTCATTTGAAAACGTCAAAGAAAAGGCAGGTTTTTGTATCTGTGTCCATGCATGTGTATGTGGGTACTCAGTCTGGTATATTCTTTTGCAGTGACCAAAGTATTGTGTGAAGATTCATTGTAACGAAACAATAGCAAATAATCTGAACTTTAATTTTTGGTGTTAATAAAAAAATTAATCCGTGAAAGTGTAATGAAACAAAAATTCTAGACTTTCACAAATATCTGAGTTCTTATCAAACGTTCATTTAGTTTACTAGCCACTTCAGTTTTAAGAAGTTTGGAGGCCTCTCCTGTAAGGTTTTTTTTCCATGTCTGTTTAGCAGAAATATTAACTGGTGTTAACACTGTATGACCACTAATTGTATAGTAAAATGTATCTGATCTGTTAATGTATATCTGAGTTAAGTAAATATACAATTCAACCATTTACAGCATTATTAAACTCTCGTTTAATTTTTTTTATAATCAGGCTCTTGCAAAATTACTTTTTCATTTAAATTTTTTTATTTGGATTTTGTGAAATTGAGTGGTGTGTTTTTCATTTTTGTTTCATTAAAACAAGAAGGCACATTCACATAACCCTAGTAACCATAATACATTTCAGCGACACTTGTTAAGAATAATGATTTTAGTATGACTATTGCACTGTTGTACACAGTAGTGATGTAACTGGCATACTTCTGTAAAAAAAAGATCAATGTCAGAGGCAAAGATGAACGTCCTATATGGAATACAGTGGCATAACCAGACTACATATTTTGCTTTGAACCATTGAGTGCTAAGAGTTAGTGGCTTGTTGCAGTGGGTGCCAGAGATAACGCACCATTGCCAAAAGACTCCCTTTCTGCTCGTTGGTACGCAGATAGACTTGCGGGATGATGCTGCCACTATAGAGAAGCTGGCCAAGAACAAGCAGAAACCAATCACATTTGAGCAGGGTGAGAAGCTTGCCAAGGAGCTGAAGGCAGTCAAATATGTTGAGTGCTCTGCCCTTACACAGGTAAGCCCGATGGTTGCATCTGTTTAGGGCACATGTTAAGGTAATTAGAACAATCAAGTTCTCCGATTGAAAAATTTACTCCCATGATAGTACGTAGTGCAGTCATTGTCAAAATATTTTTTGTCCCCTCCCCCTTTTTTACTCTTCTCTCTGTCTCTCTCTCTCTCTCTCTCTCTCTCTCTCTTTCTTTCACTTTCACTTTTCCCTCCCAAGTTTTTGTTTAACAGTCATAGATGTAAAATACACTTTAAAAATTATTTCATTTGAACAAACAAACTTTTTTATATAGAAATTGTTACCCGGCAGGCCTGTAATGTGATACCGTCTCCTAGTTCCCAAAAATGTTAGCAAATGGTTTTTATCGTGAAATGGCATGTACATATAGTCAGTGTTGCGTCCTTCCTCACTGCTTGGCAGCGACAGATGAACATCAGGTATTCAGGGTGTTTCAGTATTCCATGTCAATATTCAGGGGAAACAATATTCACAGGTATGGTTGATAGCGCGTGGGCAGGAATACCGGTATGTTGCTGTGGGGAGTCATTATAGCAATCCGTAACATATGGTACTATGCCACGCACTATGCCATAGCTGCCAACTCTTACAATTATTCTGTACAATGTTTGATTTTGCGCCCTATTGTAAGGTTGTACAATTCATGTGAATTATTGTAAGATTTTTAAGCTTTTCATTTTTTTTTCCCTGTTTGGTTAATTCAGAAAGAAATCTGGTGCTGAAATCCCATAATTTCGGTACGGTACATGTGGTAATGTGGTATGTACATATATCTGACTTACAGTGTCGTATATAATAAAGAAAACTAATATTGTAGTTTTGGAAACTAGCGTGCTTTATTTATAGCTATTGTACTATATTATTCACTACAGAGTACCGTATTATTCATGCATCGTACAAACGTAACCCGAATTTTGCCGAACACACCTGATCTATTGCAGTTGTCTTCCTTGCTAAATGGCAGTCGTGACTCGTGCAAACAAAATTCACGAGACTGTTTTAATTTGAAGTTGCTTTCCAATTTACTGTTTCTGTGTAGTAATTGCTCAAGAACACGCATCAAATCTTGTGAACTGAAAGAAACTACAGTAAAACCTCTATTTAACAAAACTCAAGGGACCAAAAAATGACATGTTTGTTGTAAGGGGGTTTGTTAAATAGAGGTTTTATACAACTGATTTCTACTCGACATAGAATTTCACGTGAACTACAAAACTTTGGTCGACAACTCACAGTATATCCTGGGAATTATAGAACCAACCAAAAAAAAGATAATATTGCTGAGATTGCTATTTATTTTAAAGATTATGAACAACTGAAAATGTCTTGCACATGGAACTTCACATGTTAGGTTGCCATGTTTCTAGAATATCAGAGTTACACCAAGCTCTTCACCAGATAACTTCATAGTGTGTTACAATGTCTTTAAATTTGAAATGCCAGCCACTGTATGCTTGCTAATTTTCTACTCACTCCCAAAGCATTACTTTTTAATGCCCCTAACCTCCAAGCACCAATCTGATTTCCTTGTACAAGACTTAATTTTTACATACTTTAAAACGTTTCCTATTTACGCCAACAAAGGCAGTGTTGTTTTCTATCTGCCTACGATTTGAAATTATGATTGATAGTGTAGGCTTGGACGCGAATGTCGAAATCGTTAACTACAGTATTTCACACTATCACTTTGATGAACAACTTTTTAAATTTCTAGTTTTATAATTATTATTATCTGCCGCAACATTTCATTCAAACACATCCACGTTAAAGTTACAACTAACCACGTGCTACATATTAGACTTCTAAAATACCGTCATTAAGTCGGTGATAGAAAAGCAAAACAAAACAGAGGCCTATGTCACATATGATGTACACTGTTGGGATGCGCACTTTTAACCACAGAAATATGGGACTCGGAGTGGTTATCTCGCCGAAATCATGGTATGGAATTCCACCACCACGAGCGCTGAAGTTGCAACTAAGAGTTAGGTGGCCATTTTATGTCAAGTGCCGCATGCGCACCTTGTGTGTATCTTTAAACTATGGAACTGAAGACATGTTGTTTATGTTTATTTACAGTTTTTTATTGCATGCATCAAGGTTTTAAACGTACTTTCAGCGCGAGGAAAATAAAAAAATAGTTTCTTGTTGAATATAATTATTGACGTGTGATTTTTTTAAAACTGGTCGTTCGTTGTAGAGAGAATTTTAGCGTTGTGAACAATGTAAATTTCGATATTTGGAGGTTAAACATGCATTGTTCTTATGGGGGTTTGGCGGGACAAAATCTTTACTTCGTTGTACAGGGTTTTTTGTTAAGTAGAATATTTGTTAATGGAGGTTTTACTGTATCGTTTAATTCTTATTTTTCCAGCAAATTTTGAAGTGCACGTCGTAGTTGCATACTGTTTGTAAACATGGTGTTTTGATTAGGTTAAATACATCATTTTGTTATTGTGACGGCGTATTTTAGTGCCGGTAATTGTATCGACGTCTCATATTTAATAGTCGTAAAACGTAGGAATACTTAATCTTTCATATCTGGGAAATTCAGTAGAACCCCTATTTTACGAGGCCTCACAGTGCCCGAGAATGACCTCGTAAAATCGCTGACCTCGTAAAATCGTATCCGAGCAATTTTGACCCTCCAAAACCCCAAAAATTGCATCGAAATAGCAGTTTTCTTGTTAGTCAGCTGTATCATCTTTTATCATAAAAATAACACATTTCTAAAATGAAATACATAGTATGTATTAGTTTTGATGAATATACGGCTTCCGAAACACGTACACCCTAGACGGGGTGTGCGAACACCCCTTCCTTCCGCCCCACAAAAGGAAATACGGCCGCGAGTCGCCTTGAAGCATATATATACTTAAAATAAACACAAAGTTACGCTTATTATTCGTCAATATGTTGAGAAAAGTGCCCCATAAAATTTCAGAATCATAAATGTTGCAAGTAACGTGTGCAGCGCGTCAAATGTTGGCTACGGGTCAGCGGAGATATGGCAACAGTGTGCGTGCAAAGTGGTCTGCTAGCCCTGATGACGCAACTCAGCACGGCATGGAGTTACTCCTTACCGTGTTTACTCGTGTACAGTCCCACATTTTTTGCCCAAAATTTATGTTAAAAATTAGGAGCGGGGGCTATACACGGGACAAACTGCCAAAAAAAATGTGTAAGCACTCAAATTACTGACATATTTGTTTTATATGCCGATTATTAATGTGAACTTTCACAAAAATGCAAACAATAATAGTAAGCCGTAATAGAAATGCTTACATCAACTAATTAACGTGTCTCGGTAGTCGGTACCAATAGTAACAGTGCGGGAGCGCGGCAACGGTGTTTGTAAACAATGGAAGGTTCAAGGTTAAAGATTCTATTTTAAGGAACATGGCCGTGCTTCGGCTATTGAACTTAAAAAGGGGGGGGGGGAACCGGGCCGTGTTTTACCGGCTATTAAACTTATGCGCACACTTTTGCAGTCGACATCAAAATGTCTCGTGGCACTTTTTTTTTAATGCTCTTGAGCATATTTCACCACTTTTAACTTCAGTTCAGCAGTGAAACTGCACCATTTTTTCCCCATTATCAAATGACGTAACTAAATAAACTGACAAGAAAACAAGAACGCCGTGACTACTGCTTACAGTCACAGATAACAATGGCCTCTACGCATGTGTACCTCACAGCAGAACTTGCACAGCTGAAAAATGTGGCAACGCAGCATCACGTGCCTGGCCAGCCGCCCACCCCTCCCACCCTCCCGTCTGCACACACACCAGCCCGTCCGGGCCTCATCCTCCCGCATGCTTTTAGCCATTTGCCCGGGCTCACGCTCAACTACTAATAAACTTGTCCGCTGCTACGCTCTGCGGCCAAGCCAAGCAAAGAAGATGTGTCCGGCTGTTGCTGCGTGTTTGTATTACTTACGTTAAAATTATTTTTTTAGGCGTGGGAGGGTTATAAATGAAATATTAATTTTTCTCTAATTTACAACTTCGAAACTGAGGGGGAGGGGCTATACATGCAGGAGGCAGTACACGAGTAAATACGGTATCTCCCCCCTTCCTCCCACTACCCTTTTAACTCTTGGTAGTATATGACCAAGGACGCTGTGCACTGTGATATCGATAAACAATATAAGCTGTGTGGAAATTTCTCCACAGACCTTGAAATGACATTTGCCGGCACGCCATTGTTAAAGCTGGAGAATGACAGGACGGGATTAAGGGGGAGGGTAGAGAACACACATTTGTTTTTTTACATTGCCGGCATATGAACTCAGCTATTTCCTCCCTTTATGGCTCTCCATCTTCAGAATCAGTAGGGGGGAAAGGGGTGGCGGAAGGACGGGATTAGTCATGTGGTAGGTTATCTGGTATTATCGCCTGGTGCGTTGCCAAGGGCTGCCACTGCGTAGTTGCTGACCACTTTTCTATGTAGTGTGTGAGTGGTAAAAAAAAGGAGGGGGGGCAATGCTCTTTACTATGCTCGCGCATAGCAATTAAATTCGAAGTCCAAATTTTGGGTTCCGAGCACTTTCAATTAAGGAGGTTTTACTGTAACTTATGTTAATAAAGATGGTAACTATATTTGCAGACAAAGAAAAATGTACATTGCAAGGCTGTGCTTATTTATGTACGCATAAATATTTATACTTTACGCAGTGTGTATTACACTACAATGATATGAGAACAGCTGTATCAGGGTTTCAAATTAATGTAGCATACTTTCACGTAAATAATTACAGTACTTCGTCCCTCCAGACACAACTCTATAACAACTTTTTACACACGCACCATGTTACGTCGCTCGCCAGGTCAAAAGTGTTGTAGTACACGGGCGGTGGCAGAGAATGTGTGTGGGTGCGTGCATGTCTGTAGGCAAGCTGCCGGCCAGAGTGACTAGCGCCTAGATCCAGGACCTCTAAGCACAGTGGCGCATGCGCAGTAACACCTTACTCTCCGCTCGTCCCTTCTCTTTCCAACCCCCATGCTTTCTCACTCTCTAGCCCTCCCCTCCCTTCGCCCTCCATACTCCCCTCATACTCATTCACACCGTAGGGAGGCTAACCTATGGACATCCTATGGAGTATGAATTAATTTACACAAGCGATTCCTTTGCCGCGCGTCATTCGGAGATGAAGTATAACTGAAATGATGCTGTGTCGTCTTCTCACATTCTTTTTTTTACATTAGCCTCCAACACACAGTAAATGACTATGTCATTTTTCTCCAAGATGATTTTCACGAGATGTATATTTTGCTCATCAACGAGCATCAACACGGCTATTGAAATATACTCAACAATGTGTACTATAGTTTTACCATAGCACTGTGTTATGTTCTGGTTACTGTTTGGGAAATGCGAAAGATACTGGGTTCGATTCCCAACCCCGTCTGGGTATGAATTTGTATTTTACCTTGACGCATTAAAAAATGAGGGCGGGAGGTGTAATGTACAGGGGTGAGGAGGGGGTGGTACCAATGAGCGTAATATTTTTTTAAAAATTTGAATGTACTTTTTTTAGCTGTAAAAAGTTGGTTAAATAATCGAGCTGCTGATAGTTTTCTTAGGATTCAAATCTAAATCGGATACTTTTTTTTTTGTGTTTTGTTATTGAACATCATTGTACATTAAATATTAAAATGCAGGTAATTTAAAAATAAAAAATCTTTTCTACCTGAAAACAACTCTTTAAAGAGTAATACTTATATGTGAATGTTAAAACTTTCTTTTCATTCCAATACTGAATAGACTCTACACATTAAATGTTAAAAATGTTAATTTTTGGATGACTCTTTCTGTATACTCGTTACAAAACAGTAATAAACAAGTTATTTATATGAGTACTTAACGTTTAAAATTGTTGGTATTGGCGGTATAAGGTTGAACAGTCATGTCAATATAACATTTTAAAATAAATCTTATTGTTTAAATAAATATGTATTTCCTAATATTTAAAACAACATACTAATATGAACATTTGAACATTATTATTCGTTATAGTATTTCTTTGTTTTAACTTTGAATAATAATTTCAAATAAATATTACATTAATAATAACTCATTCCGACGCTGTTTCATACATGTAATTCCTCGCCAGTGCTAAAGACATGTTGTTAAGGGCTAACCGAAACCTCTTAACTAACACTTAACACAATAGGCAATTTTTCCAGCACTGTAATCAACACAATGTGCAATTTCTTTATCGTGAATTTAAACCATTGTTGAGTAGTAAAAATAAAATAAAGTAAAATTCAAACTCTATTTATATGGACTTACAAAATAAACTCCAGCCTTCCACTCACTCTGTCTCTTAAGGGCCCTCCCTACCCGCGATTCTAATACGTTGCAGTGAGTTATGGCTATTATTTTTATACGAAACTATTTAACGTGCATTATATTTGTTTGTCTACGAAATGAGCAGACATTTCAAACAATGTAGCAGAATTTTACAAATGTTTTATTACGTAGTCCATAGTATGTTATATTACTTTGAATTATTTAACACAAGTAAGTCAATTGGTTTTCATTATTTGTATGGCAGCAGAACATGCAAATTTTAACTTTGACACCCCGTTATGAGAAAACTACGAGAGATAAAATTGTTTCGTAAAAGTAAAATGCACTCACAAGTCTCATCTACAAAACTAACAATATTTCATAAAAATAAAAAAAATATGATTTTATCGCACCTGAACACCCTTAAGGCTTCAAGTTCCTTTGGTTTTGAGAAAGACTTTCGTTGGTTTGTACATCTCATATTTTGGGAAAATTTTATTAGTAGATTAATTTTATTATTTGTCGGGTTATTGTCTGGGAGTAGTTTTCAGATTAGTATCTGAACTCCTACACTTCCGAAGTGCCAGCAATGTTAGACGTGCTAGAGAAGGAGGTTTTTCTATTACCGAGAGTTCTTCTGTTTGTGTAAAATGTTTATTTTCGGTCATTTTCTTGATCAACGCACGCTTCAGCAATTCAAAACCCAATTTAACTCACTTCTTCACCACCATTTGCTTGTGTTTCAATAACAAGCTATTATATTAAATTTGCTCTTTTGTGCTTGTACCTTCAGCAAATATGTTTACACGGCACACATGATGAATATGTATTCAAATATTCAATGTAATCGACGAGAAAAAACGTGACCACTTTGTATTCAGTGCAGTTTATCTTGCACTGGCAACTGCCTACAACATATTTGACATGAACTTTACTAATGTGTGCCTTCATCTAGCCTACTTCTCTTCCGTTTAAAGTGTTCTGCCAGTTTTAACATAGCAAAGTACGTTTGTGTTGGTAACTGCTTGTATAATATGTGCATGCAAACATTTAAGCGGTAAAAAATAGTGAAAATCTTCACCAAATTGAAGGTTGTACGTTGCGACCGAAGCGGTGGTGGTGGTGGATGGCAAGGCAACACGCTGGCCGGCGAGCGGCAGGGAGGGGGTACACAGCGAGAGAGGAGTGGCAAGGAGAAGGAACGCGACAGTGCGCATGCGCCACATTGCTTAGAGGTCCTGAATCTAGGCGCTAGTGGCCAGAGTGGGTGGCTGGTATCGATCGTGCGTACTGCGCAGTGCGCAACACACTTTGGAGGGGGGAGGGGGAGAAAGTCTGCCAGCCACCCCTCCTACACCAGTCGCTTAGCCATGTGACAAGAGGCGCCTGGGAGGCGGAGCGCGGAGTACAGTTAGTTATCACAGACAGCACGGAACGGTAGGAGACATGCTGCCGCACCACATTTTCTTACGTCGCGTCATGCAGCCTGTGCCCGTCACCAGTATTTATGGCTCGAGATAGCAGTGTAATAGACATATGATATATTTATGCTATACAATGAAATATATATTTTTAAATTCTATGTAAACAGGTACACACCGAAATCAAAGAGCAGTAATATCACAAAATTTATCCAAAAGCCGAAACACGACGTGCACACTACCCGTACAAACAATGACCCGCGACAGTCAGCATCCGAACCGGATGTTCATGCGGCATTGCCAACTCGCTGGCTTGTGATGTTGCCAGCTCGCTGTCTGGCATCGTAACTAGCCATTTGCGCAGTCTGGAACTTAATATAATGTGCGTTTGCATTGATAAACAACAAATTTCATCCCGTAATCGGGAAAAGGGTTTTTCTTGGACTTTGGGTGGTATTATAGCGGCGGTTAATACGGTGCGGAGGAATAGGGAGGGAGGTTTAAGCTCCTGTCTTTGTTCTACACTCGTCATGCTGGCGCTCGTTTCAAAGTTACACTACTGCCACAGTTTTTGACCGATCTTCGCCTTTTTTTTACCTCCTCATCTTGCAACATTCCCGTTACAAACAACACTACAAATTTTCTTATCATTGTGGACCGGTAAACGTATTTTGAAGTGAGTTTTATTGCGATTTCACCCATTTTTTTTTTTTGAGGTTTTTTAATTTTTTTTCAATAAATCTTATAATTTTTGACGGTTCCTCAAATTGGCCTCGTAAAATCCAGTAGTCGTAAAATCGGGACTCTACTGTACAATTTTGCAGTTTTCACAATGTCGTTTTTATATAGTTGACAAACCGTGCAAATGTAAAAACTGTTCAAAAATTTAGAGTATGTGGTATTGTGTAAGAGCATAAATACTCTTACATCTGCATGTTCAACGATGTACAATTTATTTCTCAAATCCACAGTATTTGCAGTGTCTGAGAGTTGTGGTTAGATGGGCCAAGTGTGATTAAATTGCCTAATTTGCACTCTTAAGAATTTTTCGTTAATTTATGGAACTATGAGAGAATTTAAAAGCTGTGTTACCAGAAATCGTAACGTAGGTGCCTATGTGTTAAATGTATTAAAATCGGTAAAGTTTGTAAACTTGCAGGAACCAAAACTACTTCTACTAGGTTTGTTTGGATTTGTATGAATGTTAATATTACGAGCAGTATTTATGATGCTACAACAAAGTAAGCCTGATTTAATTTCGTTCAGTAATTTCCCTGTTAAGTTTGTTTTCTTTATAATTGCTCTAGGGAGCCTATGCAATTTTAACCATGAATACAACATATGAATAGTAGTCAAAATTTTAGGTAATTTTATTAATTATTGAGCCTGTTCTAAGTTTATTTTGCATACAACATATTGATATGTTAACAGTGTAATATTTTATTTAAAAAATAGCCAAAGTGTTTTAGTTTGATGACATTTACACATATATATATATATAATTATATATATATATAACACGTGAAATGGCGCGACTCATTTACGCACAATTTTACTCATTTTGAAAATTGTACTATTTCTGAATCCTTGAGGTTGGCAGCTATGCCATTAACGCACGAGCAGTAGGGACAACTGTGACAATTGTTAGTAACTTATAAAACCATATCATCTGCACTTACGGCTTTAAAGACGATGTTCAAAATGCCCTACATCAGCACAAACACATGACTTGACCCGTTGTAGCATCGACTGTTGGATACGTTGATGAATCCCTGGGGAATTTCCGAGTACATCACGCAAAGTTTGTTACAGAGGTAGGAGTGAAAATAAATTATTTTGATAGCAGGTTAAACTTTTTTTGTTATTTTACTGAAGCTTATGTGTATTAAAATTAATTTCATATTTGGTTTTAAATTTATTCTCCAGGCCTGTTTATAAAGATTTGTGACAAAATTAATATTTTGTCTTACTAAAGGGCAAATAAAGGGGGTCATCACATATTCGAGGTCTTCATACATTTGGATAAATATTGTACAGAGGAACCTCGTTCCATCGTTCCCGTTTCTTTCGTTTTCCCGGATCCATTGATCGTTTTTCACGGTCCCGACAAATTGCCTACATAAACAATGTTAAATAAACCCACATGGATCGTTCATATACCGTATTTACTTGCGTAATCGCCACATATTTTTGACCAAATTTTAGGCCCAAAAAATGGGGTGCTGCCATTATTAGAGGTTTTCAAAAAAATTACCTTCTAAATTTTGTATGGTGTAGAATATAACAAATGTACATTTTATTTACTCGTCCATAGCGTGACCATTTCTCCAAAAATAAAGAAAAAGATTTTGTCTGTGTATAGTACAGTAAACATGGAAAAATTAAGAGACTCTAAAATCTTCTTAATCCTTTCATGTGCGTCACTCAATTAAAGTCGTTCAAAATTATCCCGCATAAGATTTTTACATTTTATGGTCCATTACATGTACGCTATTATTTCCCATGAAGTAGTTTATAAACAAATCTGATTCACGCTTAAAACGTCACAACTCTCCAGACGCCGTTACGTTTATCAACAGAGCATCATCAACCAGCGAGCGCAACTCATCGTGTCAACAGCGCGTAAACCAGCGAGCGTGACTCATCATGTCTGGTACCTAGATGCTCGGTTCTGCCGCCACATCTTATAGGCACAAAAAACGAAGGATCTAGTCATGCGTGCCAGCCCGCCGCGCTTCCGATCGACGAACGTTTGCAACGGTCGCGTTTTGGAGATCACATTTTTGCCATTCTGGCTAAGATGTTTTCTCGCCGAAGTCCGTAGCAAAACCTGATCCCTTGTTAAACGTCTTAACAGAGTTTTGCTGTATTGTATCCCATGTTGAAAAATATGGGGTGTGGCCATTATTCAGAGTTTTTAAAATACTGCTCTAGGCCTTTCAAAATAATGGTGCGGCCATTATGCGAGTAAATACGGTATGCATAAATTTCCCGCTTTGACCGTTCAGACATTTTCGCCAACAACAAAAAAAGCTAACTTACATTTTACGTTTTCATACTACGCTCGTATACACTTCTTGAAACAAACAGGTGTAAACAACGTATCATAACCGCACAAGGCAAACTTTTACAGTTGTCAAAAGTACGGACGAACGTAATATGTTTGGTTTGGTTTGACAATACATTTCACAGTTATTGTTTCAAATATGTTTGACAATCGTTCATCTTATTTTAAGAAACGTTTTACGTACTGTAGGTTGTGTGTATAAACACGAACATTGCTGTATTTTCTTAAACGCACGACAAACATGTTGCCACCAACAGAAAAACATAATTTTTTTATAGAGGAAATATTTTTTTTAAGTTGATATCCAAATTATTTTCAACCGATTTCAAACACGCATTGTGTACAAGTAAATGTGTGCTTTTTTTTTCTCTTTAGTAAAGTGTGAATGAATTGCAGTAACGTCAAGCATTTTGGGAATTTTCTTCCACCATTTTGTGCACTTTCTAGTAAAGCCGAAGGCAGCCGAGCGCAAGCGCACGAGCCGGAGAGGTTAAGTTTCGCCTTTAAATACGTATCTTGTTCTTGTTAAGTTTTCCGATTAGATAGCAACAGTTTTGTGAATTTTGTTAACAATTAGAGTACACTATTTTTATTTTAAGGCCTGTGAAATGTATTTATAAATTATTGCTGGGTCATTCCATGGAAAATCACCCAATTTCAATTATTTGGGTTGCTGACCCATTCTGAAAAAATTTTAAATTATGTCACACATAATGTACATATTTCAACAGTGCAAACCCAAAGTTATTGATTTTCATCTGCCCTCATTTTGATTTTACAGAACAAAATGGCCGGTACTGTGTACCAAAATTTACATTTTCAAGGGTTTTTGTATTGTTTAATATCTTGATATCCATAAAAGATACAAAGTCATGTGTTATCTCATTGCAAAGAGGAGACTGAGGGCTATAAATAGTGTTAGTAAAAATAAACAGAATGATGTTTTTATGTTTTCATATATAGATATAAAAGCTGACCTTGAAACTGACTTTTTTTTAATTTTCAACTGCTCCTACTTTCTTTCCAAATTCAAAAAACACAATGAAATCTTGAGGCAAGTAAGTCTACATGGAGTACTTCGCAATGATATATTGTCAAAAGAATTTACTCCATCCCTT
>PNEQ01082627.1:0-26983 GCA_003012365.1 Medauroidea extradentata | reverse complement strand
ATCTATCCAGTATTTCTCTTCTATCACCAACAGGTACACGGTCAAAACACCTGTGTCTGCACCTGCGCAAAAAATAGACAACATTTGTAATACAACAAAACGTTTAGTCTATTAAACAGGCTATAAATTTACACGCAAGACGATAAAACACAACAATCAAAGCAAAATGCTTATGTAACATCATACGTCACATTCTATGTGCGACAATATTTTGAAGGTTATGCAATGGGACAACACTGACAGACAATCAATGCACTAATCCAAACAGTAAGTTTAAGTACAATATGTACTCTTAAGTGAATGTTAATTGGCTTTTATTTTATCAACAGTATAACTTACGGTTTTACATTTTAAAACCAAACCATTGTAAGGGTGAACACTTACTTGCAATCACCTCCTTGAACAGGCGCTGGTACTGTATTGCCTTTATAGTTGATGTAACTTTCGCCTTTGACTCTCGCATTTTTTATAACATCACGTTTGTACAACTTCATTTGTCCTTTTCTTTTTCCATTTTCATTAAACACATCATTTTCACTTCCACACTCCATGTCTAGCAGCTAATCATAAATAAAAATAAATGGTATTCTAGGTGGGCCAACATGTAAAATAAAACATTCTCTTCACGTCCATAGAGGTATCTGTTCACCTAGTGCACAGAGAAACAGCACATGTCATTGACATGTGTCATTTCTCCAGGGACTGCAATAATGGTGGGCTTCGTAAATAACATTTCGAGGCATCGCAGATTTGCTCTTTCTGCATGAACGTATCAGGATTCATGTACAAAAGCACATCACGGCGAAAACCTATTTTGTGAAAAATAGTGACATGTGTTGTTTCTGAAATGACCGATTCAGTTAGAATAGGAGTCGGGTTTAAGTTATTAGCACGAGAGAGATTTGGGGGGAGCCCATACAGGTGAGGTTTAGATATTTACTTAACTTATTTTACCAGAAATATATTTTTACATTATGAGGTATATGTGTGGGTTGGTAGGAATGTGAACTTGGAAAAAAATTGGAGGACTCTGAGAAAACCCTATAGTTTATTTGATTGAATTAAATGACAGCAGGTATCCCGGACGAGGTGGATGCTGGAAATCTAATTGCAGATGAGAAATATTATTCATTCAGGCTGTTATTGCTCGGTATTCAGACTCTATGATTGAGCAATACGGTATGTTTGTGTATTTGTTTAATTTTCTGGGAAAATGTTGAGGGGAATTCGGGAAATTTTCAGGGAAAATGGGAAATTGTATTGATTTTGATGCAAAACATGGAAATTTTGACATAAAAACGGGAAAATGACGTATTCCAATATGGCGGCAGTGACATCATCAGTGGCTCCTCTACTCGTATCCCCCCTCCCCTTGTGCCAAAGTCGGCCAAAATATACTACTAATTTGCATGAAAAAATATTTCTGAAACTACAGCAATACGAATGAGCGAGGCATTAATAGTAATGCACAAGGATAACATATATATCTGTGTTAACTAAGACAATTTATATTGCTTTAGGGACCTCTTTTGAATCTGGTATCATTGTGTCGGCTTCTTCATCTGTCGAGTACAGATACTCCATATCGTGGATGACACTGACAACTGATATTTGAGAAGGTATGTTGTCGAATCTAGTGATGAAAATGTTTTTATTTCATGCTTGTGGGCTGCTTTACTACTATTGAGATCGTCACAAATGGGTCTTATCAACTGATTTTTGTTTTCAGTAATTGTCGATACAACTTTGTATAGTGAGGGAAAGTGGTGGATGTACTGAAACGTTCGACTATCATATAAAAATCTTGTTCCTCTGGTTGTTTATTTTGTACAGTAGTGACAATACCGATACCAACACAGCTTAGTTACACCTCACTGCTCTCCTGGTCGCATTTAAGTATGTGCTTGAGATGGGAAATAAGTCCTTCGGATCGGATAGAGAACAGTAATAAAAGCCGTACCGCCAATGATTAATTATATCCCGTGTGGGTATCGCTTTAGTAGACACATTTGCATTATATTTCAGTGGACTTATTTTGCTGTAGATCTTCGCATTTCTGCTTCCTTAGTAAACACTTATGTTGGGAAAAGTGAAAACTCGTTATCAAGTGCTCGGATGATATTTAACCTACACTGTAAAATGTATTTGTAAATTTAGCACAGCGATGCAATAGAGTATCAAGAATGTTGGTATGGTAAAATTGTTTCCCGTACATCAAAGGTAGCATTTCCATTAAATTTTAGTAAGCAGTCAACTGTATACTAGTGTTATCAGACGTGTATATTAAAATAGCTGATTATTTGCTTCATCTACTACCTGAATCATATTAGTGTGCCGTACTGTGTATGGCTTGAAAACTTCCAAAACTATTTGGCAAGTTTTTACAGTGTACGAAAACTCACCTGGATCCCAATATGTGTGAATACGCTATGTTAGGGTCGAGTGTTCCCGTTGCATTTTATATGCTAATTTTTGTGATGATCATGTGAAAATCTTCAGGCCAAATTTTTTCCGAATATATCAAAAAATTCCAAGTAGTTGTCTCCCATTCACCTCTGTTCAGGCAACATTTCTACTTACTAAGCATGTTGGGTGGGATAAGGAAGGTCGACATTCCGTTCTAGTTTCAGTCAAATTCTTTCTCAAATAGCTTTATCACTCAAAATTAAAAATATACTCCTGCTTTGTGTGACGCTTAAATGATGTCCTTAGTAACTTCAGACATATGTAGCTCGGCATTTTCTAACTAACATGACATATGACTAGGTGCCCAGATTTTCAGTGTTAAGGTTTTCCGGAAATCCCTTTGATATTAGTTTAACAATGACCATACTTCATTAAAGTAGACCTGATGTACATATTACTCAAAATACTAGCACATACACTTGGATAGTGTATCATTATGTGCTTACTTTCATAATGTATTAAAAAATATCAATAATCTGGATTAACGGCGAGATATAACCAATGCATAATACAAGATTTCAGTTTATTCACTACTCTAGGCTCAGTTACTTCAGCCACTGTGCCTATAATTTACTCCTTTGTGACAAAAAGTTCCTGTAACTCGTTGCTGTTTCAGTGGTAAATATATTTATACGAATTTCTTTGGCCACAGAAGGCGTGCGGTCGACTATGCTATTCGAGGTCGGATCTACCAATCCGCTTGAAAGTTTTTAGCATTTAACTTCATGTGTTTATCTTCCGTGTAAATTGCCCAAACAAAATGGTTTGATTCAAATGTAAAACAGCGAAATCGACGGACTACGTTCCTTTAACAGAATAAGTGTTCGTTTCATAATTATAGCTTATCATTTCTATTCTTACATATATTAACAATGTTAAAGACGGTTATGGTATTGCTTCTACTGTACGCCTACTAATTCTGTTTCGACTATAAAAGATTACTGAAGCTCAACGATAATATCCACCATTGAATCTTTTAACGCGTTCTGCAGACAGTGCGTAGTTAGCGACAGATTTTGTAACATGTTTGCATCATGTCGATGGTTCACAGATGCAGAAAAATGGATTTATAGAATTTTCGATGAAAAGTCGTGTCATGCATCTGTAAGCGAACCTGCATTACCTGATGGTTATAATGCACCTACTAGAATACACACGAATCTTTATATAAGAATAATGTAAGCTGAATTGAGTCCTTCGCAAGGTTTCAGACGCATATCCGTCGGTAACACATGATTTAATTTATTGCATTACTTGTTTTTATTGGAAAGTTAAATAAACATAAATAGCAATTTTAATCTTGGTATATATTAGTTTTACGAACAAACATGCAATTTCAAATTAATGAAATAAATATGTTATTTAGAGAGCAAGTTTCGTTAGGTGAATATTAAAATGAATGTACATTGGATAAACGTTTTAAATTAAAGAAAACGTTCGGTCTAAAGATAGATAAAAATAAAATTTCGTTTAAGAAGTCAGTGTCCAGCTATTTCAAAATCTTTAATTATTGACTGTGTATATTTCAAGTCCAGTTATTTATCAGCCTAACAGTTATGTTGTGAAAAGTTCAATCAATTGTAATAATCGTTATTTAATTGTGGATATGTTTGCGAAGTATAAAAATGTCCTGTTTAAATCAAATGTGAATAATACATTCAATATGTTCATCTCTTGAAGTTACTCAATTTTAATACATGAGGTAAAAATAGCCTACAAATTTTAGCTATACAACCATGATATACATATTAAAAGATTTTTTTAATATATAACAACTTGCTGATAGTAAACTTCGTGTTCCATCTAAATGCAGAGTGGACAACAGCGAACTGTGAGATTAGCGAACTTGTGTTTTTTCGAATATAATTTGAAATATCTCTCCTCCTTAAATGCTACGGTAAATATTTACGTTTATTTGAAGAACGAGTTTTTTTATTATCTCAATCACTAGGTTAGAAAATCATCAGTTAGGAGTTAAAAGTTTTACATGATTCGGTCAAACCAGATCACCTGGAAATATAATAAATCTAGGAATACGCCCACTTTTCGTTCAAGTCACAGCATACCTTTAAGCACTTTAAGTATATGTGCCAGTTGTAAGTAACGAAATAGCTAAATACTCACATTTGTCGCAATTTATTGTTTATCTGGTTTTAGATCGAGGTTTTTTGTTAATACCAAATGTAATAATAAAGGATGATCATTCAGGATATTACGAAATGTAATGCTCATACTCCAGACAGAGTTTCTTTGGACCAAATTGCTATTTTCTTTCCCAAGAAAGTCATTAGGCCTATGTATAATTTGAATGAAATCGAAGTGTGTGACACTACAACACCTAGAATATAATCTAGTGCAAAAACACACGTAGGTTGGGTTGCACAGCTGTTGGACCATTGTATTTTTTTATGTACGACGAAACTAGCTCTCTCAGCGAAACTGATGTTTTATTGCAAACTGTTCATTTTCAGGCAATGTGACGTTTAGCGCATGATTAATGTGCAAGTAGAATTTCTGTACTGTAAAGTATTTCCTTGTATGAGAAAACTGAAATGGCATTCTTTTATAATCGAATTTAATAACCACAGTTATCTTAAATTTTGAATTTACTTTCCCATTGTTACTTACTGCGTTTTTTTTCGATCATACACGAACATTTAAAACTGAATGGCGCAAATTTGGGCTAGTGACTTTAGGGCTAGTGACTTTAGGGCTAGTGACTTAGGGCTACTGACTTTAGTGCTAGTGACTTTAGGGCTACTGACTGTTTTGATAGCGAAAACATTTTGGGCTAGTGACTTTAGGGCTAGTGATTTTAGGGCTACTGACGTGCGCCCATTTTTGAAGATGGTAAAAATTAATTATGTTGTCTTTAAGTAAAAAGTTCCTAATATTATTTAAAAACTATCTGAGTTAAGAAAAGGGAATCCTTTGTGTTTCACTTTTTATAATGGCTGAGAGGTTTGACGAAAGTGGGTGCCAGCTTCCTTGCACCTCTCCCCATTGGACCACTCTCACTTATAGAACAATGGCACTGCTAATTTCACTTAGGGCTCATCGGTACTAGACTGCCAGTTTGTCTCTGTACCTGTACAGCATTTAAATATCCCCAAAAATCATATCAATGCAGTACTAGTGGTGTAGTCAGTTCAGAACAGAGCAGAGTGATAGATTTTACGACAGGAGAGGAAGCTCCCAACTGGTTCTTGATTTTGGGCTAGAAAAAAATTGCTTAAATTTTGTTGTCAGCATCATCTTTAGTTTTAGGCGACTTTCTAATGTATCTATTTTTTAAAATGTTTTTCTCTAGGTAACCTTTTCCTACCAATTTGGCCAATTCTATCCAGTATCTTTTGAGGGTCCCCTTGCAATTTTGCAGGAACGTTCCCACGCAACATTACAGCAACATCATCATGCAATGTTGCAACAACATAATCACTCAAAATTGCAGCAACATCACCATGCAATGTTGCAGATTTGTGACATCTGGATGTTGTAGCAATGTTGTGGCAACATTGTGACAACATTGACGTTTTCGGGCGATACGTTTTAATAAGTGTTGCCACACTGTCGCTGTGCTGTATGGGGAAGGAGGTATGATATGCAAGTGTACTAGCAAGTCCCCAAGTGGATGTAATTACATCACATATGTGACTGCCTCCTTGTATAATTCCAAGTAGGCTAAACCCTCAACCAAATCATTAATAAATAACAAAGTTAGTACTATTCAACTATCTCTATAAAACATAACATTGACGCTGATTTGTCCGACACCAAACATAAAGTGTCCACGACTTTAATTAAGATATTTATTTAAATATTTGATTTTTGTTAGGCTCACTACTAGATACATGTAAAAGGACATAAAACTAAATTTTCTGTAATTGATGGGTGTATTTGCAACTATATTTAGTCAAAATTTTTACAAAAATTATTTTACAACAGTCAAATATATTAACACTTAAGAGTGTACTATGAGTCATAAATTTTTCGAGGTAGAATATTGATGTTAAATTAACATTTTATTTACATTGATATAAGAAATAATGTATAGTATGAATCACAGTGATTGGTAAACTATGTAAGAATTACTGTTCAGTAATATTTAATTATGTTTCATATGCAAACATTCTTACGGTGATAAAGGAACTATAATTTGAGTCACTGGTAAATGGCGCGAATAGTTGACTGTTTGATAGGCTCCAACGTGATATATATAACACTGAATGTTTCGTATCAACATTGGCTGTCGTTAATTTGATGAATTTTATCTCTCTACAACGGACACAGTTAAAACTGTTCAGCTTGATCACACAGCGTGCGTAATTTGTCCCAAAACTGTTCACACGGGTCACGGTTAATAAAATACAGTTTATTGGAGACTATTTAAAACTTTTTCACGATTTTCCAGTGTCTCTAACTATAATGCCATTGCAGCTAGTCTCATTTGACTTGATGGCTATGTGTTGCAGTCAAAAGACAGGCGTAATGCTGAGAAGGTCTTTTCAAGGTCAACGCTGGAATATGATGGTAGGTACAGCCAGTAGAACGGTTTTGTGAACAGTAACCTTAAATGTAAAGGGTAAATTACTGACGATCATGAAGAGTTTCTGTTGCTCTGCAAATGGCCAACATTGGAAAAGTAAAACTGTTTCTGTGACTATTATATTGTCAGGGTGGAAGTCACCGACGAGAAACATGCCCGGCGACTCCCACCATAAATTTGTCAGGAGGCTGGGTCATAGAAAATAAATAACGTAAAAATACATGACAGTGGTGAAACAGTTAAACATATGTGGAGACAGATTGTGTCTTGTCGTTGGGTTGATAGTTATGTTATTTACCTTGTTTGTTTGTAGCTAAAGTGTTGACCGTAAAATGAGATGTAAACTGGGGGGGGGGGGTGTAAGTATATCTGAATTATTAAGCAATACAAGCCTACGAGGTGGAAAGCAAATAATCATCTCAAGTACATAAAACAAGCATTTGACTGAACTATAACAATAATCAATAAAGATTAATATAATACCCTCTGTTATTATTAAAACCTAACTGGGGGGAATAAATACACATGGTATGTAGCTCCTTAAGTAAAATTAAAGCAAACAAGCACTTTAAAGACAGAATTTCCACCTTGTAGCCTAGCTAGGTATTGTAGAGCACAACAAACTAACTGAAACAAAATAATAATTTCCGTTTGGCAAACTATCTGTTGCAAGGGGTACAGAAGATCGAAACTTAGACTAACGTCCCAATATTGGTCGCGTCTCGTATCTTGTATCGCGCATGTGCTTGTCACTCATAGTCATCTATTAATAAAATATTTAAAACAAGATAAATGGTCTGCAATTAGGGGCTATCAATTAATGTTAAAGGGGACTACAGTTCGAATACTTGAAATAAAAGAGTGAATTCAAATAATTGGAGTTTATTACAAAAGATTAAACTAAAATGTTATTCAAAAATAAATATTACATTAATGAAAATAAAATTGTACAATTTGGAAAAAGATTTGTTACTTAAATGTGATGAACTGTGACCAGATATTACATTAATAAATTAAACTAAACAGAAAATTGGTTTCTGGCAATACAAAACAATCCCGAGGTCATTACATTAATCTGACTATATTTAATAAAGGCAATTGTACTGGCCAACAACAAATACACGCGTCAATGTATTCACGACTATTCAACAAATACCGAACACGAAAACTAAAGGGGAAATAATAATAAGTGAATAATAAAATAACATGAAAGAATACTTATCATTTAGATGTCCATCTCAGGGCTACAAAGTCTTCTTATCCCATAGTAAAATAAACGACTAACCGAAACTAAAATTTGTAGTAATAATAAAAATAACTAACTAATTAAACTTTACTCAAACTCCTGCCATCTCGCAGCCCGAGCCCTAAGGCTTACGCCTCGCCCATCGGGGCATCGCCATATCCGCCTAAGTCCTAATCATAAAAGTCACGAAGTCCAAAAGAGAGAGATCAAAAGAGAGCCCAAAAGAGAGCCATCCAAAGAGCGTCAAAACACGGCCGGCAGGTATTTATAACTACCGGTTGCGCCGTCGAGAACCTTCCATGATTTACCTTCCTGGAATGGTCAACAGCGACCATTCCAGATCGGCGCAACATCTACCCTCTCTGTCCCACAGGGCATTCATTCGTCAGCGACGTTTGACGTCACGGGCGGGGGGACTGTCCGAGAGCGGAACGACAGAAATGTTCTGTAGTGCACTTCTAGCCCGTACGTCAGCCCTACTAACAGCTGGTAATGTGGGACAGGGGAGCAGGGGAGTGTTGACAGAGGCGTCCAATGCCCCCAGAAGGCCACCGCACGCTGAAGGTACCAGAAGCACCCACAGCACACGACCGCCCGGCGACACCGAAACATCCATCACCACACCCCCACCTACCTACAACCTAACACAAGGCCATCGGCCTACACACACTACCGGGACACAGTCCTCAAAGGAATTCACTAGCACTGCAGTGCAACAAACTCTGCAGGCTACCAGGAACAGTGAACAACAAAAACTCTACCTGAGAGACTGTGTGAGAACACTCTAGATTTCCACAATCCTAACTGTAAAGCAAAGACTTCCCAATAACTGAATACTCTTTTAAAATTACAAACCAAAATAACTTTACCACTTATTTCGAGTATGGATGAGAAGAATAAACCAAGGAAACAAAAGCACGAAAATTAGCGTCGTGACACTACCTACCGCTGACGAAAGCTTGCGACCTCGCAAGCCACCTTCGACCTATCTCAGTATAAAATAAAATTATTTCTCATTAACAAATCCACTAATTCATTTAACAAATTTTACATCAATTATTTACTCGTACGGGTGCCTGTGGATCACGAGCTAACATAGGGGGAACGCAACAATCTTTGCCTCACTCGAACGGTACGAATGTTGGCCATTTCACATTCACTAACAAACGTTTTTCTGTTTTATGTACAGTGTGGTGTGGTGTACAAAATTATAAATTTCATGAATATCTTCTTGAAGTGGTGTGCTTGATGACAGAATCAGTCGATGAGATGTGACTCCTCCACTGCTCAATCTCGAAATCTTGACAATCATTGGTGGTTTCAGGGCAGCAACCGCCATCTCCAAACTCTCCCTCTTCAAGACGCACTGGTACAAAAGGTCACCACACTCTATTTTCTCATCCTGAAACAAAATCATGCCACGCATCAACAAAAATTTTTTGCCAAAACAGCCTTTAGACCAGTTAACACTGCATGTGGTGGTTACTACTGGGGCCTCTCATTTCAATTTCTCAAAATAAATCAACACAAAGCAAAACTAAATTATCTTACACATTCTCACTTAACACAAAATTACTAGAAATCATATTAAAATAAAATCCAAACAATAAATCAAACATTTAAAAGGTCATGCAAAACTATCAACTTCCCACCCAAAAGACAAACAAAGGATTAACAAACAGGTTAGGAACAATTTGGACCGAAACCTATCAAGGAAGAGAGTGGGAACTCGGTTCACGAAGCCCGCAGACTTCCACACTGTGGCGACCCCTCTCGCCACACCACCAGGTACTCAGCCTCTTCGCGGCTCCTTGAGTCCTGAAATATTCATACTTCTACTTCAAACAGTAAGGCAACGCCCAAACCCCTTTGGTGTACTTACTCCTGAGGCGGTGCCCTACCCGCCCCAGACACGAAGACACACTGCTAGTGGCCAACCCCCTGCCACAGCGAAAAACTCCAAAAACCTCACGACGACTTCATCTTCATCAACAACAGCTTCAACATCAACATCTTCAACTCAAGTACTCCTCAAGTACACACCCTTGGTGTACCATCAACATAAAAATGGGGTGGGGGTAAATTCACCTTCACGACGACGACAACAGTTCACCCCACCACATCTGACAGTAAACTTCTGCACCACTCTACTCTTCTCAGAACAAGCTGGTATAAACAGTCCAACACTTCAAAAATTTCATTACTGACGAAAAGTTTCATCAAGGCCTCAACATATTGCTTCTGGCGGCAATCAACTGGCTAAAAAGTTCAGTCTCCAAAATCTTCATAAACTTGTTCTGGCATTCAACTGCAGCTTCAGTTGACGAAATGACTTTCGAACCAAAAAGGAAAGGGAAAGGGTATGGATGCCCCAGGCAAACCTCCCATAGACAATTCCCTAACAAACCAAATTACCTATATCCCATCTTTTTCAAAACAAACCTAAAGAGACTAATTCAAAATAAACCAAAATTTTCAATATTTTAAAATTTAACTATACCAATATTTTAAATATAGGCCACCAGAAGAACAAACACCAACAGGTAACTGCCGCGTGGCAAAAATAATAAACACTTTTACAAAGACTGCAAAAGAAATAAAAACTCAAAAATCCAAAATTTTAACTGGCAAATTCTTTCAAGAATTATAAATTTAGCTGTTTTTCAGTTATAGTGAATTTCATCACTTAAAATTATTATACTTTCAAAATTATTAATCTTTTTCAAAACTAAAACATTTAACTGTAAAGACTTATTAAAAAAACCTGATTATAACTGTTATGTTTGCTAACAAACAAAATACAACTAACTCTACTACTTCATTGCTAACAAAACAAAACTCTCAACATATATTATGAATTCTGAAATCCTACAAAAGTCATATCTCATTAGCCACACAAATTAACTACTTTAAAAGAAGAAAAGTAAACAGAAATCCAAACCTCAAAATGAAAAATTCCCCTTTAAAACAACACATTATTAATTACCAAGTAGTCCTGAGATCACCTATACCATCCTGAAATAGAAATTAACTAAAACAATCCTAGTACAGCTGACTGAAAAATAAACATTACATTACATTAAAAGATTTATCTCCTTCACTGGACATCAAGCTGAAAAGTCTTACAGAAAATAATCGTTATTATGTTCACAAATCTCTGTTAAACAAAATTAACTGTCTGTTTTCCACTTAGCTTTTAAAAATTTCTCCTCTCCCTCGAAGTGACGATTAGAAATGTAGATGTAGTCCCCTATCAGTTGTCCACTTGAATTTTCATCTTCATACACAGGATACTGGATCTTCATTTCTGCATACTGGGTACTCTATCCTTCCCCAAGGATGCCCCATCGCTCGAATCTGTCTTTCCCAAGGGTGCTCCATCACTCGAATCTGTAACACCCTTGTCCAAAATGTCTTTAAAAACAACTGTCAGTTTTAATTTACGCAAGAAATAAACACAAACAAAACACACAAATATAAATTTATACTCTTGCAATTAAATTTAAAAAAACTAAACAAGAAAACAAAAAGATAAATTTTCGTAGGTCTATCAGAACCACACACACAGGGCAACCAAAAATAACAGCAACACAAAAACAAGTTAGTGAAGACACAGAGTGCAACACAAAACATTTTGTCCACCAGGGCCCGACACACAAGACAACATCACCAAAACATCTAACCATCAGACAAATTCACTCACTTGGAATAACATACACAACCTAAAAAAAAATTTTAATTATTTCTTAATATTCAATAAACTGCCACTCAGAAATTCCACTAAACAACAAATAACTTTGACAACTTCCTAAAATCATTCCAGAGTAGGCCTATACCTTACTCCGACAAAAACTCTCAAAAATAACCTCAACAACATTAACTATTTTCCAGAAACTGACTCCAATCAGATTAACCCCAAACCACTCCAAAACAACACTGACAACAACACCTCTTGACAACGATCTAGTACCTCCAACAAGCAACATAATACCACTTCAAGCCACAGACAAATATAACATAAAAATTCCGGTAGACAAAAAACACTCAAACTAATAAATCAAATCTGGAATAAAAAAAAGTACCATAAATAACCTAACAGAGTTTCATGCAAAACATAAACATTTCTATAGCCTAACCTTACCTTACTTATTGTACACTTATCTTCCACGACAAAAACACAATCACTTATTTGCCGTCTCTAGAGGTGCCTTAACCTGTCTCCATTAGCACTCCTCTGGTGAGAGTCCATTGGCCTGGAGACCATAGAACAACATTTCCATTACTGATGCAGGCGTCCCCACATCCAGCCTTCTTCTATGTTAAATTACCTCAGTTCTCTTCATACCTAAAGTTGGAAATGGTTTCTCCCCCATGGATGGAGAACATCATCCAACACTCACTCCACTATAAAAATTACTGGCTGTCTACGGCAGTCCAAAAAAAAAGAAAACACTGCACTGCTTCCTCTTGACTTTCACTGGAAGTCCATACTGTGCACTATTCACTCGCTTTACTTACTTCTACTGCCTGAACTCTTCCTACCATAAAATACTTAATTGGTTACTAATTTTAACTTAAACCTACCAGAACCTAATCATACAATATAAATCTTACCGATCTTTAAAAGTAACAAACTATCTTAAATGACAACATTAAAAAACACAAATACTTTAATAGGCCCTCTGCCTTCATAACCTCACAAAAACGACAACAACAAAAACCTAGAACAACGAAGACCAACAAACTTTAACTCCAATACACTGAAACTTGAAACCTTAAACAAAACACCACGAAAACAACACTGTGGCACTCTATTTTCCTTAGAATTCAAAACTCGCCCTTGTAAACAAAATTAACGTCATATTACCATAGCTTCTGCTACAACCCTGTCAGTTGTGCCCCTCTTGCACGCAACAGCAAACCCAATAAACACACAATTAAACAACGTCTTCCACGACCTGTACCTTTGAAATTCATCGCTGCAAAATGCATAAATTCCTCACGAAGCATTAACCAAAACCACAACGCTGACAAACAGTAAACCTAATACCTCAAGATTAACACATAACACTTACCATAAACTTACAACTAATTACAGTTACAACTTATGTATAAAGTATTTCTAACAAACTAACCTTTCTCATATTAACTAAATACACACTCGTAATTCAAGTAAAAAAAACACGCACACTCACGACATCTACAGACAGAAAATATAATCAAACAACATTCTTACTGACCCAGATCCAACGTCGTCTTAACGGAACCACTGGTGCACTCTGTCGATACACACAACAACAATTACGTTTATAACTCCACCACTCTCCACTAGAATGTGTACGCTTCTCCTTTGCGATGCACTCACGTCTCGTTCACAAAAACAAAGTCACTTTACGTCACCGTGAATCAAAATAAAATTATGTGACTATGAAATCAACAAGTCTTAATTCGCCAAATAAAAACTAAGCAAAGCACAATACAAGATTGGGACTAATATTCCATGCCCAAGCCTCCACCAAAAATTTGTCAGGGTGGAAGTCACCGACAAGAGTCATGCCCTGCGACTCCCACCATAAATTTGTCAGGAAGCTGGGTCATAGAAAATAAATAATGTAAAAATACATGACAGTGGTGAAACAGTTAAACATATGTGGAGACAGATTGTGTCGTGTCGTTGGGTTGATATTTATGTTATTTACCTTGTTTGTTTTGTAGCTAAAGTGTTGACCGTAAAATGAGATGTAAACTGAGGGAGGGGGTTGTAAGTATATCTGTATTATTAAGCAATGCAAGCCTACGAGGTGGAAAGCAAATAAACATCTCAAGTACATAAAACAAGCATTTGACTGAACTATAACGATAAGCAATAAAGATTAATAAACTCTGTAATTATTTAAACCACCCTGCGGGGAATAAATACATACCGCACGTAGCTCCTTAAGAAAAATAAAAGCAAACAAGCACTTTAAAGACAGAACTTCCACCTTGTAAACTATCTACATAAAGTATGGTATGGTACAGCACAACAAACTAACTCAAACAAAATAATAATTTCCACTTGGCAAACTATCTATTGCGAGGGGTACAAAAGATCGAAACATAGACTAACGTCCCAATATTGGTCGCTTCTCCTATCTTGTATCGCGCATGTGCTTGTCACTCATAGTCAACTATTAATCAAATATTTAAATCAAGATAAATGGTTTGCAATTAGGGGCTATCAAATAATATTAAAGGGGACTACAGTTCGAATACTTGAAATGAAAGAGTGAATTCAAATAATTGGAGTTTATTACAAAAGATTAAAATAAAATGTTATACAAAAATAGATATTACATTAATGAAAATAAAATTGTACAATTTGGAAAAAGATTTGTTATTTAAATGTGACGAACTGTGATAAGATATTATATTAGGAAATTATACTAAACAGTAAAGTGGTTTCTGGCATTACAAAATAATCCCGAGGTCATTACATTACTCTGAGAATATTTAATAAAGGCAATTGTACTGGCCAACAACAAATACACGCGTCAACATATCTACGACTATTCAACAAGTACCGAACAAGAAAACTAAAGTGGAAATAATAATAATTGAATAATAAAATAATAACATGAAAGAATACTTATCATTTAGAAGTTCCTGTCCAGCGAAGTGTCATCCATCTCAGGGCTACAAAGTCTTCTTTTCACATAGTAAAATAAACGACTAACCGAAACTAAAATTTATAGTATTAATAAAAAAAACTAACTAACTAAACTTTACTCAAACTCCTGCCATCTCGCAGCCCGAGTCCTTAGGCTTACGCCTCGCCCATCGGGGCATCGCCATATCCGCCTAAGTCCTAATCATAAAAGTCACGAAGTCCAAAAGAGAGAGATCAAAAGAGAGCCCAAAAGAGAGCCATCCAAAGAGCGTCAAAACACGGCCGGCAGGTATTTATAACTACCGGTTGCGCCGTCGAGAACCTTCCATGATTTACTTTCCTGGAATGGTCAGCAGCGACCATTCCAGATCGGCACAACATCTACCCTCTCTGTCCCACAGGGCATTCACTCGTCAGCGACGTTTGACGTCACGGGCGGGGGGACTGTCCGAGAGCGGAATGACAGAAATGTTCTGTAGTGCACTTCTAGCCCGTACTCAGCCCTACTAACAGCTGGTAATGTGGGACAGGGGAACGGGGGAGTGTTGACAGAGGCATCCTGTGCCCCTGGAAGGCCGCCGCACGCCGAAGGTCCCAGAAGGACTCACAGCACACGACCACCCGACGACACCGAAACATCCATCACCACACCCCCCACCTACATACAACCCAACACAAGGTCATTAGCCTACACACACTACCGAGACACTGTTCTCAAAGTAATGCACTAGCACTGCAGTGCAACAAACTCCGTAGGCTACCAGGAACAGTGAACAACAAAAACTCTACCTGAGAGACTGTGTGAGAACACTCTAGATTTCCATAATTCTAACTGTAAACCAAAAACTTCCCAAAAACTGAATACTCTTTTAAAATTACAAACCAAAATAACTTTACCACCTATTTCGAGTATGGATGACAAGAAAAAAACCAAGAAAACATAAGCCCGAAAATTAGCGTCGTGACAATATTGATTACATTTTGTGTTAAACTTTGTACTCAGTTTGTCAAGCAGTATTTTCGGTCCCGATTGAAATCAGAACTTATAATTATTTCCTGGGTAGGGCATTGTCATAAGCAGTGTTGAACATTATCATGAATCTGAGAAGAATATCCTTTTCGTATTTGTTTTCGAATCTACTTTTATACTCTTCGGTTTGATACATAAATTTAACAATAGAATTTATCAATGAGGTACTTTATTATGTAATTACTAACTACATTCCATCAAAGTGTTTAACACTAATTCCCCTTAGTGTATTGATATTCCAGTGTCCATAAATAGGAAATTCAACAAAGAAAATCTGTTTTGCAAATCCGATGTAATAATAAATACTAACTAAATTCTTATTCGTTCTCATATCTCGTAATCTTGGTATGTATATAAGAAACATATGGTGTAAGTCACACTGAAGATATATTAACTTCTGTATACATGTTTCATTAATATTGCTTCTGTTTGGCTTTCACAAAATAATTAAATAAAAATTGTAAGAATTTAATAGAGTTCGCTGCTAACTTTAATAAACTAGTTAATATATTTTTCATATATAGACTTTCCTCGCACAAATTGCAACCTAAATTATTTTCTAACCGATTCTAAAACAAGCTGCAGCTCAATTGTTCATCGATCGACAATTTCAGTTTCAGCATGTAAGTCGTTTAACAACAGCGAAACCTTTGCCATACATTATTTAACTTTGGAAATACAATAATGGTACCCATGATGCTCTCTCTGTGGTCCCCTCCTGAAGTTAACATGTGATATTATAAATTTTAAATAATTTTTAATGCTACACATGTGAGTTAAGTGTTAGTATGTTAGTATATATTATTGTAACTGAAGAAACAGACCAACTCGAGACTTTAATATCCAACATATTCGTTTTTCAATTTCAGATGGATTTACAATGTATGTAATATATATTCAAGTTTCATAATGGATTGTTTCCATGAAAATTATATTTCGAAATACGAACGTCAAGCAGGAATCGTGTAAAGAGCTCTTCCTGATCAGAGCGGTCTTACATTTTTCGAGGTATGGGTACAAGGTAGTAATGAGCGCAACATTGACGAGTATTTCAAATGTGCAATTGTCTGTCAATCCAAGCTACTCATTTTGTGTTGTGTCCTTACGTAGTTTACCTACAGCACTTTCAGCGGGCATTCCCTCATTTTACTTCCCGTCGATTTTAGGTACATTAAATGCGTACAAACGCGAAAATAGTCTACATTCAAATTTCTTGCAGACTGTGATAGAAAATTTATTTTGATAGTTTTACTACACTTCGTGGGTTCGCCCAGAGCACTGGAATGATAGTTTGTCGGATCGTAACTAATGTTCACGAAAACCGACCATTCAACATATTTTGGAGACAAACCAGAATTTTTACGAATTTATAAGAAGCCAATATAAGCTGCAAAAGTTTTTTATCTTCCGCTGCTTCTATAAAAACACCGAACAAAGAACAATAGAAGAAAACTTTCACAATCTCAATGTGAAATAGGAAAAACCAAATTTATTACTCCCAATCGAAGTACTTGAAGACCAATTAGATATGGCTACAGCATATAAATATGCAACGAAAAGTGCAGTTTACTAAAATTGCGTACTTTTAAGGTCTCTAATTAGTTCTAATAAAGTAAACAGAGCAATATTTTTACCACACTACATGAAGTCAGAAAATGGTGCTTTTAATCGGCTATTATAAATTAAACTGTGAATGACATCAAATAAAACAATGTCATGTCGTATGCATGTAATATGAAACCGTTTTAACAATCCAGCATTTACGGAACTAACTAAGGCGTTAAATATGTACTTCATAAAAATATTTTAGTTTTTCTGATTTCATAGTTTTATTATTGAGTTGCACTTCTGACCGGAAAAGTGCTGATATGGAGATCAGCAAAGATTCTTTCTACAATGACCTAGCCAGGATTCTATTTTTGAGGTTGTCCTCTAATGCCAATCTCAAACACAGCACTTTTCGATCTTAATTTATAGGCGCAGATATCTGAAATAAAAAATGCTAATTAATAGAACTGAAATGTGTAATATGATGGTAGATAATATAAAACAATAATAAAAATATTTAAATGCTCAAGTGGAATCCCACATATTTTGTTAACATTCGCTACGTTTCGAGGCCTGCTCAGAACCCAAGAACAACTCACGTTCCCTTTCAGTAACACTATTTTTGAACGTGTAACATAAAAAATTATCTGTAGATAGTGAAGGAAAATATTTGCTTTTTCAATGACAAACATGTTAGAATACACTCCTGTAATTATGCTTTGTTTAATGCATTCCAAAAACGTCTAGAGTTGTGCTAATACTCTTAAATAAATGCAACTAAATGAGCTGCACACCAACATTTGCTAATCCGTGAGTTGTGTGCTTTTTCATCCAAGGATTTTTATTTCACGAGCTGCAGTACACGCCTCGATTCACACATTTGCTTGGCTCCTGCGACTTAGTGCACATGCAGAACACGCAGTGCATACCCGAGCCAGACATAGAAATATTTTTTGCTCCATAAGTGCGATCATTTATTCTGAACAGCACTGTACATAAGCAGATATTATTAATTTTGAACAGTTAATATTTCTTGAAATATAAAAAATTATAAAATTAATTAAATTTTAATAATAATGGTTTTTGATTGAATAATTATTACTTATTTTACATGAAGCACGAATAAATACGTAATCTGATATATTAGATTAGACAACGGCATCATATGATTTCTTGAGGAGAAAAATAAGGGAAATATTTAGGGATAAAAAAAAACATTTTTTCGGCAAAAGGGAAATTTTGGGGGATTTTGAGATATTTATTTTTACCTTCGCAGACCTCTAGGGTGGGTTCAAGTTTACGGCACCAGGGCGCATCCCTACATCAACCGCTGCCCCAGAGCCCCATTTTCATACTACTCTCGTCGTTTATAACTTTAGTATTCGTCGAAGTTCATTTGTAACTAATCTGAACTAATATTATTATATAGAGTGGACCTGATGTACAGGATATAAAACTTTAGACAATCAATATAGTAAAGTTATTAAACTCGTCTCAATACTGCTGCACACCTACATAGCAATGACTCAAAGAGATGATCAATGGTAACAATCCCAGACATTCTACATTGTACTCGGATATGGCGAGTGTGCTGGCCACGGCAAGCCAATATCGTTCGTCAAGCTATTATCATCCATGAAATGGAACGACTCTCTACGTGGACTAGTATAAGGAAATATAAATTCCTGAGTAATTTTCACAGTTCCCTAATTAATAAAAGACCTCCTCAACGTTTAAGTTTTATGTTTCTTTAAGCAAGACGTGACACATTTCAATAGACGTAAAATGATGTCAACTTATACACTGAGGTTAAACGTTACATGAGATAAATCCTCTTGAACTTTCTTTCGGTTATACTATTTGTTTTAGTGTATTATATAAAGGACACTTGTTATGGATATTAACGATAAAAATGGCGTTTTTAAAATTATGAAAATCAAGGATTAACCTATATATCAACTATAATAACTAGCCAAGCAACTATTTTATCAATATAGATGGTGATATCACTACATTACTGTTCTCAGATGTCAGATGCTGCTCAAAGAAACATAATTCCTTAAATACTGGCTGTTTCATCTTACATTGATTTTTTATTCACAGTTTGAGTCATTTGAAATAAAAATTTCATTGGTTCAGAGCTCCCGCCAGAGTTGCTGTAATACACAGTTCGTATTTTGTTTTATATACAATTTCGCATGGCCAATCATCTCTCCGTGATTGTACCTGTACACCATAACCATCTTGTACGTAACAAAAAAAATTACATGCACCTTCCATTGATGAAGGCAGTAACCAGTGAGAGCGTTTAAATTGATAAGACACTATTATAGTACTTTGTGTTCTACCGCTTGTTGATAAGTTTATGTAAGTTTTGATGAATGTTTTGAAAACATTGCGTAGAAATATTTAAAATGAAAATAATTTTATTCAACAGCTTGGATCCTACAAGTGGCTTCAACTTTTCTACATTACCTTCCGAGGCGAATTGTTCCTGCGAAACAATATTAAGAAGACTGAAGAAATATCATAAGTATGGAATTGTTTTACAGGCGTTCAATGCCAAAGGTCCAGGACCATTAACCAACGAAGTTGTTGCTCAAACTCTAGAAGATGGTACGTAAATTTTCAATAAAATTGTGTTTCTTAATTCGTACTTTTAATGTAGAATTTTTGGTGCGAGATAGAAAAAATATTATTTTAGAATTATTTTACTCTATATATTTATGTAATTCGTGGTAATCGAACACATATTTTCTATAAGTGCATTATGTAAACTATGATGTAAGGCAAAGTAGTCCAACTATTTTTCAGTCTTGAGCCAAAAATGTATACTTAAGATACACCATGCGCCAGTATAACAGTTCAAGAGTTAACAATTATCAGGAACGTAGGCCTACCAATACCTAAACTTTTTAAGTAATTCTAAAACGTTCAAATATAAGCTAGCATAATTTGTCGACATTAACAAAAATTTTTTTTTTAAATTGTGCATTACTCTTTTTTATCACCAGATACTATAGTAAAAAAAAACAATTTTACTACCTTGCAAATAAATATTGTACTAATTTCTTTGGACTTTGATATATGCCTGTATTTATTTACTTGGACATACTCCATTGCGAAATAAATGACTGTCAAAAGAAAACTAAAATTAAGACAGGAAAACATAAATAAGCGCTCGTGTTCCTGAACCCTTTGTGTCTTCCTGACGGCGGGAACAGATTCCAGTTCCCGAAACGTCGTTAATACTGATTGTCTGGAAAACTACTGTGATTTCTTTCGTATCATCGTTTGTGTCGTTTGTTGTTGTTTTATTTGTTTGTGTCCGACATATTTGTGTTTTGTTTCGTCTCATCGTTGTGTCGTTTGCTGTATTTCTGTTTGTGTTTTTGTTTCGTCTCGTTGTGTTGCATGTCAACTTAGGTTTTTTATGATTAATATTTTATATTTTTGTTATTTCTTCTATTTTTTGCTTTGTTCCTTGTTTTATCTGACCAGATTCCAGTTTTGGAATTTCATGTTGTGTATGTATCGTGATGACTAAAGCATACTCTGGTTATTTATGTTTTCTTGTCTTATTTTTAGTTTTCTTTTGACAGTTATTTATTTCGCAATGGAGTATGTCCAAGCAAATAAATCTAGTCGTGCACTTCCATTGCACAGTTCTTTCAAAGAGCATACTTTGATGTCTGTTACAACCTACATCCATAGCTCATTTTAACGAATTTACTGTACAGAATTTCCTGATGAATAATGCAATAAATTAGAGGTACATTGAATTTTTTTCAGCAAAAATGGTTTTACCCTTCATACATATAGCACCGACATTAGGAAATTCTGCCATTATTATCTACAGCCGAAACAAAATAACTGTATGTATCTAAGTCTTTCGCACTAGTACGAAGTGACACTAAATTAAGTAGTTGTTCTTTACTGAAGAACTGTTCTTCAAGTGCCTTTACAAAAGTTATCACCTGACAAACATATTTAATTTCTGTGCTTTCGTCCAATGCAGCAAAAATATGTATTTTTTGCAAACCTTACTCAGAAGTGCATCAAGTTGTTTGCTTATTTCCGCACTTGATCTCTAAATAATTATGTTGGAAAGTGACGGTGTTTTAAATATTTTTTGAGAACTTCCAATGCCATTAAAATTTTAATCGCGCACTGCTGTCCTAAGCTTTCTGAACACATGTCTTCTGTTCGTGTGTTATCTTTAAGTAGGTGTTTCCTTGCTTCTCTATATAAGATTTTAGTTCACTAATGAACTGTTCACGTGTCGGACCAAATCCATTCCCTTTTTTTTAAGCGTCGTTTTGTAATAACGCCGAACGCTGTATTCTTCCAAAACCAACGTCACTTGCGTACACTTCTCGCGTAGATTTCCCTCTGAAGACAGTAAAAAAAACTCGTTTTCCCATCATTCATTGACTTGTCTCCCTAAAATCAAACTCAAATTATAATTTTCTCCTCAGAATTCCTAAAGTATTTGATATAGTTAGCACAAACTAGTTATTTGCTACAAAAATATCTTCACCACTGATGTAGGCCTACTTTCCCTTCCTTACTCTCATATCGAGAATAGCAAGCGCCATCCAGCAAATGCAATAACATACAATCACATCCACCGTTGTTTATGAAGAATCCAGCTGCCTAGTTTACTTGGAAGAAAACCATATTCACTACATTTGACTTTGTGTAGAAATGCGTAGAATAGATCCTTGTTATGGAATATGAACTGAAGGCAGCCAGTGGCAGACGTGTGAAATGTAAATCGATACAATTAATACAGCTATCGCTCTACAGTCACTATTAAAACGTATCACTATAGTCTATTGAATCTTAAAAACGCAATTTTCAGGCCGAACAAAATTACTTCATGGGCCGCAGTAGGCCGGGGTCTATATGATACTGTCATATGGGATAAAATCAAAAATTATGTAAACAATTGTCGTATTTTATCTCTAAAACCTTTGATATTTCCAACAAGAACTTTAAAACTATCTACCACCGCACATGTGCATTCAAAATATTTAGTAAAAAAATTCGTAAATTGACAGAAAATGACGTCCGACTTGATATAGCTCCTCTCACGAATATTTGAACGGTTGCATTTGTTACAGGTTTGTGAATATGTTTAAACTTTCAGTGACTTTTGCAAGGTGAAATTTGTTTACAAATGGACTTTATATCCAGTGCAATAATTGTCTACAACCCGATTCTCGTACATTTTTTAATACCTTAGAACATTTCACACATTAAATTTCTCTCTCCATGTGGTTTATTATCTTACCTAAAGGGGCGAAACAAGGGCTTAGCAGACATGATAGAAAGAGAAAGTTTGAATTCAACTAATTAAAATATAGACACAGTGGAATGATCTCAGGTGAAACTATACAGAGGCGAGCGTGTAGGGAGAGAGAAGATAGAAGGACATTGATAAATGGACTCACAAAGGGACTCACCCAACACTGAAGCCACGAGGTCACTGCCCAGGGAGAGGTACACTATCCTGGTCGCTGTTCGCTAGCCGATTGTGTCTTCCTTGTGGTTCGGAGTACACCCACACAGCACACTTCCTTTCAAATACATTTCTGTTAGGTAACATTTGAAACTGTAGTGATGTTTCAGAAATATATCAATACATATTAGTTTCATTTCTTTTACGTAACATTTACGGAGAAATGTCCTCCTTCATAACTGAAATTTGTTATGTTTACGAGATGTTATAGTGAAATATTGCAGAAACATAACATTGTGAGGTTTCAGAAACGTAACATTGTGAGGTTTCAGAAACATAATATTGTGATGTTTCAGAAACAAAATATTGTGAGGTTTCAGAAACATAACTTTGTAAGGTTTCAGAAATAGTACACTGTAAGGTTCCATAAACATTACTCTTTTAAGCAGTGTGGCCACCAAATCTGAATGTTAAAATTCATGCATTTTTTAAGGTTTTAAAGGTCCAAAATTTAGTTTTTCAAGGAATTGTCTAAATAACTGAACTGTAGGACTACACACATTTCAATACTATGGTGGGATCTAATGACTTACTGTAGATGCTCCCCAAAATACCACTACGTAACTACCTACCTACACACACATTTAAGTTACACATAAGACCACAATGCTAAGAAATATTACATTTTACTACAAACCAAAGAGGTTAAATTTAACCATTGGAAATCATTACAACATTCGATGGTTTTTGTAGGCCAATACAACTCACGGTAAATAACAAGAATCACTTCACATTGTGTACCGGCCAAACTATTGATTTTAAACACATAATTTACTGATGAAAAATGTTCCTAGTAACGTTTTAAGTAGTCCTACATAAAAAAAAATTGTTAGATTAGGTTTTTTAGGTTGGTTTAGGTTAGGTTGTTAGATAAGGATAGTTTAAGTTAGATTAGGTTAGACTAAGTTAGGTTAGTTTAGGTAACCCAACCTGACCTAACATAACTTTAGGCTAGGTAATTAGGTTACCTAACCTGACATAACCTAATCTAGCCTAAACTAACTTAAACTAACCTAAAAAACCTAACCTAACAAAAAAATTTTAAGAGGGACTACTTAGAACATCACTAGAAACAATTTTTCATTAATAAACTACGTGTCTAAAATCAATAATTTGGCCGGTACACGATGAAATGATTCTCGATATTTACCCAACACACAAATAACATAATGGAGGATGTACATGTAGGCCTATGAAACAAAATTGTCATTAGAACACTAACACTATATTGTTTAAATATGCAATTAATTAAGCTACGTTGACCTTTGAACGTTCTCCGCGATAACTGTGAGATAATATTTTTTACATCATATTTTAGGAAATAGCGTCAGTATTAATATTTTCAAAGTACAAAAAAAAACCGGATAGAGAATAACTTAGAATTTTTATTTTATTTTATTGCTGTGCACTTTGTTTGATCCCAAAACTGGGCTTGACAAAGTATGACAATAATAACATTGAATGCGTTCATTCCTGTTTTGGAGTTAAGCTTATATATTATTTCATATTGAAGTTAATATGGAACGACTTTACCGTAGTTGTTTTCATTATTTCTTGCCACTGATAATATTTATGCTGCATTATGCCATTCGTTTCTCGTATTTTATACGATGCGCGAAGAAAATCTACTGCTTGTGTGTCGTTCTTATTTCATTTTGCCGTGATTAAAGATACAATATAAATTACTATCACTGCATATTATGAAGAAAAATGAATGGGAAGCACGCAAAACCACAATAAACAAACACGTTGCTTCACGCAACCTAAACAGCTATTTTATCGTCAATTCGATTCTCTCGAAACTCGCTTTCGAGTCGAAAATAGACATCGATTAACGTAGCAAAACATCTCGAATCAAAGACGCACTACGAAACACGTCATAAACATTACGCAATTCTTTTGTATTTTAACTCGGTATATTTTAATTAATTTCTGTTCGTAAAAAAATTGTTCCTTTACGAACGACACTTTACTATAAACAGTTCACCACAAGACTAAAATGAATCCACATCCATCCTGGTCAATTTTTTTCCCGGTAATCACCAGGAATTCATGCAGAATTCAAGGATTTTTCCCGGCAATAAAAATTCACGCATATTTCCCCGCTTTTCCAGAAATTCCCGGCGGGTGGCCACCCTGTTAAGGTTTCAGAAGCATTACTGTAGTAGGTACGCACATTAAGAACTTTGGTAATCAATTTCTACAAAACTTTATTAATTTAAGAATTACATGAAATGAACAATTCAGCATAATTAAGTGATGTGTGTAACTTAATGTCCAAATTGTACAAATCATACTGTACAATACATCTTTTAACCTGTGTAAGAAGATTTTTGAACAAGGTTTAATTGGCAAATTAAGGCACTGTTACAATGAGTGAACTATGCAGAATACCACCTCCAAATAACTTGGTCTGTCGAAATGGAACAAAGCAATAAAAATGCAACTTATGGGAGTCAGTGCCTATACTGGGTTAAAACTCAAAACATTTGAAACAGAAAATAAAACTTATGATTGTATTTGTGTAAATGTATGTACTGCTACATTTGAAGGGAATCAGTACAAATGCTATAATATACAATACTCTCATTGTGTTTCCCAGCATATTTTAGTAGTAATCCATCAATTCAAAAATAATAATTAATAGAAAATTTACCTAGTACTGTATCTAGATTTTCAGTAACATTACTACTACAAGCAGCAATGCACAATTACCAGTATTTAAAGCAGAAAGCACATTTCCTGGTTAAATAGTAACAAAAGCAATGGAAATTTAGCTATGTAAAGAGGTGCAAAAATGAAATGTTTTAAGTCTTTAAAAACAAGAACTTATAATAAAAAATGTGTTCAAATCTTGCTTTATTGCACCTATTGACTAAGTAACAACCTAGAGCAATGAAATTTTAATTTGTTCTTTAGAAACAAATTGACATTCTGCACAGCCATGTATATAATTTGGTAACTCAAAAAGTAATAAAATCTTCAGTCATAACATAAAATGCCACCAAGCTCTAATTGTTCAATTCTTCTGGATGATGAGCACAGACTCCATCCACACATTTTGTGCCACCAATTTTCTTACTGAAAAAATTAAAATAATATAATAAATTACATTCACAACAATATCAATTAGTAAACAAATATGATCCAGAATATGTTAACCAAATATGACACCTTAGCACAGAATACCAAAATCACAATTTTAAAAAGGTTTTATTTTTCACAAACCAAAGAGTGTTATTAGCTGCAAATTGAAACCCCATAAATATTAGAATGAGGAAATCAAACAAAAAAATATGCTTCCATAGGTTAATTATAGTTATTATTAGACACTGAAATATCGTAAAAATGATATAGACGCAAATGAATGCATCAAAACAACATATTCGCGATTAATTGAGACCAAATGGTTTACAGAATCCCGTTAGTGAATGGAACTGTTAAAAAAAATTCGTACAAATCTTAGGCTTATCTTAATTTTTTTTAAATAAAGAATTTCTAGAAATTAAAAAATGCATACTCCATAGAAAATTCTTTAAGATTATTTTCAGTGTTTTATTCATTTCTTACTGTCTTTTAACATAACTTCAATAAGGCGGCGACGATAGCCATTCCACAGGTTACATAAACACGCAACACAATAAATAGAATCAGTAAAGAACACAACTTAATTACACAATAGGCTTGAATGGAAATTTTGTAAATGGCAAAATGTGAATGTATAACCAACTAAAAAAGAGGTTAAAGCCCATACATAGGCGGAAACTGTAAAAACACGGCAGTTAACATTTTCAAACACATTTTAGGAACAAGAACAATGTGGTTTCATACATGAAACAGTGACAATGTTCTTGAAGGCAAATATTCTTCTTCATAAAATTGATGATCATCTGGCAATAAGGGAATACCTAAACATGTAAGCGTGAATTTTTTAAATAATTTAACATTGCATGCATATTCTAACCTTGTTGAGT
>PNEQ01082626.1:0-26980 GCA_003012365.1 Medauroidea extradentata | reverse complement strand
AACACGATATAAATCCAATAAAATTGACACGTAAAATTCTATACTTTTCTCTTGCTTTAAAGTTAAATTTAAACTTAAAAGGAAAATTTTAATGCACATTTCTCTACTCGCATCCCCAATTAATATGTTGGATCCCGCCGTATACATCCTTATACCTGGTTAATTTGGCCTACTTAATTTGTTATTAACAACAAAGAAAAAAACATCAATTAAGACAAAAAAAATTGAAATTACTGTATGATAAGAGGCCAAGTAAGTGCTACGTGCCAGTGCACGTCACAGTACTGACAAACATAGTGATGAATCATTTTGATTGCCTAATTCTAGGTTTTTATGATAAGCAGTACATTATTGGGATTTTCAGGCCTTAGTTCAATATATAATTTTATTATATATGAGAAATTTATGTCATTAAATGTGTTGGTAAATATAATGACTGTTTGAAATATGTACTTACGGATTTTAATATTTTTTTAGTATCACCATTTCACTGAAGATATTCAAACAAGGCAATATCGATGTCTTGAAGTTCTGCTTGGAAATGGTTATGATACACCAGCAGATATTTGGAGTACAGCATGCATGGTAGGTACCACAGCATTGTGGGTGATCCATATAATGTGCAAACTTATTGCAAGTAAATAAATTTTTTGTGTAACATATAATTATTATTACCTGTAACTATATGGAATAAAGTTTTAATACTATGTACTGTTCTGTGTTGACTCATCTTTTCACTTTTGCAAAGAAAAGTTAATGTAGAACTACATTTTGTTACAAGTTAGTATTAAAAAAAATTTTAGTTTGAAAATAATCATAATAGCAATTGAACAATTACTATAACATTTATCCTCCGAAATCTACAATAAGTTACGGATACCTGAGCATAAGTAGCATGTTACCCCAACATTCTCAGTAGAATTTTGAATAATGATAATGTTTAGAGCACTGGTGTGTTGAGACTGCTTGAAATGTTTACCTCTAAAGTATAATCTTTTTGATAATCATATTTTGATGTTAGGGTGCAAAGTTGTTGCAGTTTTTGTTAAATTTTTATAATATTTACAGCATTTGTGTTCTGCATTGATATGCCAGCAAATATGCCAGGCTTTGCATTGTGTAAATTTCATGCTTTTGTATAATAATTACTACTCATGGTAAAAATCTTGTAAATGTGTATAAAAAAAAACAATATACAGGTAACATTAACACTAGAAGTATAACCCACATATGAAATGGTAAACACATTCCAAATATTGTATATTGCAATATCTTACTTATGTCTGTCCTTGGCCATTTACTCAGTCTAGAAGCTTTCCCCACTTCACAGGCTTGGTAATCAAATGTGCCATCATCAGAATAAAATGTTTATATGGTGTTGAATATTTTTTATGAAATGATTACTAAAATAATAATGTTTGGGTGTATATTTTATAAATAGATAAACACCATGTAAGATGAATTTTTGAACACCCTGGCTATAAACACATAGCACTGATGGCTCTGTCTCAGAACAGCATTCTTCAGGAAAACTGAGAGTCATAGTGATTATTGGGTAGCTGTTGACATGGTCATATATTCTGCTTCAGCCATTGACACAGTGGTTGTGAACAGTCTCATGTTCCATAATATTGGGGAATTTTTCATGGGCAATATGCAACTCTTCAATGATAACGTGGCGGAATGTGAAGGACAGGGGAAACTAAAGAATCCCCCCTCCCAAATAATAAACAAGCAGGCCAGTGATAACGTCCAGCATATTTCTCACAAGCAAAAGATCATGAGGTGAACCCCATCTGGGATAACCTGGATCACCTTAGAGGAAGAGGGTAACTATAGCCGCTTTATGAGGTTTAATGTTCGCTTTAAAATAACCTCTCTTGATAATCTTTATTACATTACATTGTAAAAAGTTACATATACGATATGGTGGGCACATAAGTTACGGAACCAAATTATGGGGTTCTAGTATAACATCACAGATATATTGATAGGGGTTTGTCATTTCATTATAATATTGGTGTCGTGCTGAGGTATTGGGTAAAGGTGACTAAATATGACCGCTCAAAAGTTGTTGACCCAGTTGAGTTGGGAAAAGCTTAATTTTCCTGGAAATGTAGATTTTCAGATTATTACTATGGCCTTTTCTTTAAATTTGTGGTGAATTTTTACAATAAAATATCTTTCAGTACAAATACCTATCAGTAAACTGATTATACCGGCTGTTCACAAAAAACACCGACAAAATAAAGCAGGAAATATGTAAGACACTTTGTATGTAATCATGATGTTAAATGAGTAATTTGCCTTTGAGAATAAAATTTTAAAACTTAGATTTCCCCATAAATAGAACAGTGATGGACGCAAACTGACAAAACTCAGGATATTACTTCAAGACAATAAGGCCGACAAACCTACAGTAAACGCTAGTTGATACCTTCTACCCTTATGAAAATAAAATGGGTGGCCTCCTTTAAATTGCTGACAACTTTTTTATATCAGGATAATCAAACATTTAAGCATGAATTATTGGGAAATGTGACCTTAGTGACAAAAAATGTCATCTTGTAGCAACTATCTAGGACACATAGTTTTCGTGCAAAATGCAGGTTAAGTTTTGGCGTGGTGAAACATAGCCTAGCTTGTAAGCAACACTGTGTACATGAGTGTCTGGTTTATTCCGCAGCACCGCACAGAGCATGATGGACATTCACTGTAAATATCATGTATTTTACCTTAAATAGCTCACATAACTGTAACCAACACTTTTTCCTTAGCTTAATTTGTGAGTTTTTTGGAAAAGAAAAAAAAATTATGTGTGTGCAAGGGAAATGATGTCTTTTGTTATGTTCATTAAACTGCTCAATAAAGCTCCAACGTTACACAAAGCATTTGCATGTCCGTGTCAGCACAAATTGTTGTCTACAATAATGAAGATGGGTGGGGCAGTCTCTTCTCGAATATGTAATATGATTTACATTAAAATGTGCTCGTTAACATGTACCGTTAGTTCTTCCAGTATTAAACACACACACCATTAAAATTAATTGGTTTATAATTTTAGCCTTAAATGTCACTTACTAGTTAAAGAGTGTTCATATTAGATAACAAAAATGTTTACTGCAATAAACGTTACGGTGTGTAAAATATCATAGTTCTGCACTGCTTGTGTAACACTGATGTGGCATTTGTTTTCACATGCTTGAGTGATAACTGACCTAGGAAATCTGCAACAAAGACCAGACAGATACAACTCTAGGGTCGAGGGATAGGGAGGTATAACGAAAAGGTGTTTAACGTATTACTACTGACGTGAAATCACGTAACTGATATGCAATTGCAATGTAGGAGTATTTTGGAACCTAACATTTGACAAGTTTACAGTAGGGCTGTTTCGGTATCGATAAATCCAAACCGTCTATGTCTTTTGAAGTGGAAGTGCTTAAAATTCCAAATTTTCTCTTCTCTCTTCCATGTTGCACAGATTTCAACACAACTTTCTGATAGAGAAAAACGTGCCTAGTGTCACAGTCACGGTTCTTTACAAATTTTAATGACTTGGTGGCTGTTAGTTAATCTATTACCGACATAAATTTTAAACCAAAATTGCAATGCACAATACCAAAAAGTAAACCATGTATTTCATCACATGCTCACATGTGTTTGAGTCACTGACTAGTTTGTTGTTCATAGATTTTTATTCTTCTTAAAAGTAAGAAAGATTAAAACACTACAAATTAAGACAACTAGAATTTTCTTTTACAAAGTGTTTTAAAAATTTAATTTTTTATTTCTTGCACTATCAATAGTGTTATTTTTCCTTCTCAATGTAGTATTAGTATTGGTATCAACAATATATGTAGTGCCTACAAATAATATCGGCTCCCCTACACTATACAGTAGTGCCAGAATTACACAAACTGTTTAAATGTCTAACTTTGTGCATTGTACCCAAGATATATTTATTTCACTTGCACATTTATCTTTTTTTTAACACACACAGACAATTAAGCTAGGAACAAAGTGGGGTTATGGTTATGTGAGCTATTTAAGATATTGTATGTGATATTCAAAGTGAATGTCCACCATCATATGTGTGGCACTGCAGAATAAACCAGACACTTGTGTACACAGTGTTGCCTACACGCTAGGCTCTGTTTCACCATGCCAAAACTTGACATGCATTTAGCACGACTAGACAGTCGTTACAGGAGGTTTTTTCTGTTACTAAAGTCACATTTCCCAATAATTCACTCTTAAATGTTGGCTTATCCTGACACTAAAAAAGTTGTCTCCAATTTAATGGAGGCCACCCCTTATATTTTCATAAGGGTAGAAGTTATCCACTATGTTTACTGTTGGTTTGTCAGCCTTATTGTCTTGAAGTAATATCTGAGTTTTGTCAGTTTACTTTGATCACTGTTCGGTTTGTGGGGAAATCAAAGTTTTAAATTTTGATTTTCAAAGGCCAATCACTCTAATATCACAATTACATACAAAGTGTCTTGCATATTTCTTGCTTTATTTTTCACAAGGAATCGCCTGTAAGAGTTTGTATGTGTTTTTTGTGAACATCCTGTTTATATATTTAATTCAAAACATTTTATTTAGTAACTGTTACTGCAAAATAAACAGAATACATTGATAAGTATATTCAAAGTTCATTTTAGAAGGTGACATTCCATTTATTGAGTCCCACTTATGTAGACATACTGTCCTGTGCACTGTGACAGGGTCAAAGATATACTCTTCAGAAATGTGCTTTGTTGTCATATTACCAGAACTGACATCACAGTTTTTAAAACTGCTACTGAGCATGGTGATGCATCGTTAACATATTTGACTCACATTTGAGAGGACCTGGGTTTGAGTCCCGACTCCAGCCATCCTAAGTTAGGTTTTTCTTGGTTTCTTGAAATCCAGGGTAATGCTGGCCGACTCGTCTCCCAGGTCCTGTCATAGTACTAAGTTGTGTGTGACCATCTCTAATGATCTCGTTGTTGAAGAGACGTAAAGCTCACTTATCTTACCTTTAAAAGTGCTAAGTACATTATGAAATTCGTCGCTGTTCATACAAAAACAAAATAAATATGGCAAATATTTGGTCTTTCTAGATTAGCTGTATTTCACGCAGTGCTGTGGAGTAAATAAAATACAGTATCTTCTCTGTTAGTTGTAGGCAAACTGCAGTAGTTGCATTTTCTTCACTGGAAATTTAACTTGTGATATTTTTAACTAGACACATGTGCCATGATAGCCATATTTCTTTGTGCTCCCTCCACCATCAAATGACAAGCCATGGATGCCTGCCATGTCTGTAGTGCTTATTGAGATCTAAGGCCCAAATGGAGAGATGCAACGTCTCAGCATATTTGAGCAGGGCCAGATCATTGAGGTCTCAGGTATAGAGCATTCTATCACAAAAGTGGTACTGGCACTGGGATACAGAGCACCATGTCAAATGAATATTCAAAAATTCTGGTAATATCACACTTGTTGAGACAGTAAATTTATCTTAAAGCATTTAGGGGAGTGAACATCATCAGTATGTAACTGTGGGTAAACAGGCCACATTCCAATTCAATGCTGGTCCATGATGATCAATGTGTAGCTGTAACATCTGGAACCTAGCCACCTGGCACACTTACCTACACTGGAAACAGTGTTATTTTACCGTTATGATGAAGTTTGTTGATCAATATTGATGAGTCATGGTTCACATTTCAAGCCAAAGCACAGCACAGTTCAAGGTTTACATATATTATGACAAATTGGTATTGCTGTCAGAAAAATTAAATACTCTTCTGAAGTGATGCTGGAAGTTTCCTTGGTGTGCTAGCAATATATTTTTTTTAACTAGCTGCAACTAAAATATTTAGCTTGTGTGTACAGAATTATCCGTGCATCTGTAGCAATATTTTTTTTTAACTAGCTGCAACTAAAATATTTAGCTTGTGTGTACAGAATTATCCGTGCATCTGGTAGTAGAAGAGTCGTCACTAAGATTAAAAACCTCATCAGAGACTAAAAACAGGAAAAATTTATGTTATTCTGTACTTGTGCACTTTATTGAAGCATTTTGCATAATTAGTATTAAAAAAATATACATGAGCCAATATTTTAAACTGCAAACAAGTATACATCAGAGATGCCATTGAAATGTTAAACATTTCAAACCCACCACACCAGTTGCGCTTAATTGGATCGATATCTAGAAGCACTTTTAAAAAACTACCATCTTGATCAAATAACAGATTTGAGCTTATCCGTGACTGGCCAAGCAGCTAGCTGTGCAAATAGGAGCAGCTGTGGATTGGCCATTAGCTTCTGTCAAGGAAGAAGCTTTCCTGCACAACCAGTATCGCATAATACAGGAATACTTAACTGGGGTTCAGTAAATAATAATTTCTAAAACTCTTACATCAATTATTGGTATTTCAAAGCCAGCAAACTTACATGGCTTTGTGCAATACAGAACATATTTTGGATATATATTGAAACATGTTTGTCTATGGTGAATCATGAACTGAACTTAAATATTTAAATTTTTTTTTTAAATTGTGTAAATTCTATCGTCTTTTATGCTTAGTGAAAGAATGGTTGGTTAGTAACTTGCAAATTATTAACTGGCTAGTGGATTAGTCTGGTGGGAGGTGAAAGGGTGTTAACAATGTCATACGAGCTGATGACTGTGAAATGAGATGAAAGGACAATGTAACATCCATGCCCCAAGCAAGGATTCAAACGCAGAACTTCTTGTACCATAGACTAGTGCCTAACCAACTATGCTACAATGGCCAGCGATTAGTCTGGTACAAGTGTAAAAAAATTGCCCGCTTTGTCACGGATTACCGACAATGCACATGTTTGTTTTGAGTAGTTGTTACTTAAATTATCATTTTATTTTCATGTCTGAATCATTAATATTGATGTAATGAATTTGTAAAGTCTGTTGCAGTTTTTTGCCACCTGGTTTAGTGATATTATTTGATTTTTTTAGACCTTTGAAAAAATTATGTTCACAAAATTAAGATGTATTCTTGTTCTTGTGAAACAACTTTATAATTCAAACAAGACATTAACCATGCACACACATTCAGTGATTCATTAATTTCTGTTGTATACTAGAAAAATTCATCTCCTTCAAACAATAATAATTTTTTTTTAATATTTGCTTTAGAAAAGTCAGTAAAAATCTGTTCATTTTTACACAATGCTCATCTAGCCAAGAGGCTGGGGCTGGTCAGTCTCCCTACAGCTTATCAAGGTTTACAGGCAATATGTCACTAATTTATGTAAATAGAGCTCACTGCAGCTATGCGAGCTGTAATCATACAGTGAAAATTGAAATATTTATGATGGTATTCCTAGATACCTAAATTTTACACAGTATAAACATCTCCTTACTTCCTTTATTGGTCAAAACACCTCCACAGTGTATATTTGAATAGAGTACAATAATATTTTATATTATAACTTAAATGCACATGTTGTGTTATTATTAGTCACAGCTCAGTAAAGCCAGACATGTATTTTATAAGTAGTTTAGAAAAGCTTTACATTATGTTTCCTTGAAGTATGACATTCATAATTATTGTTAACTGTGTTTCAGGCATTTGAGTTAGCTACTGGAGACTATTTGTTTGAACCTCATTCTGGTGATGACTACTCAAGGGATGAAGATCATTTAGCTCATATTATTGAGCTTTTAGGCCCCATTCCTAAACATTTAATTTTTACTGGGAAGTACTCACGAGAGTTCTTTAATAAGAAAGGTAAAATAAAATTACATCGGCTAATTTTGTTTATTGATAACATAATGGAACCTCAATTTTACAATCTCTGTTAATAAAATGTACTCATAAATACAAAGTGGTTTCCTTTTCCCTTGTAATGACATGAGAAATTAAATATTAATTTTAATGCTAAATAAAAAAAGTTCCCTTCTACTGAAAGCAATGTAAAATCAATTTCAGTGGTCAAAAGAAGGCATAATAGGGAAAATAATGTTTGTATTTTGGGACTAAACATCCTGAAAACATATTTACAAAACTTTTTGAATATTTGGAAAAACCAGTTAATTCAAACATTATTACAAACTGCAAAAAATTAAGTTCCTTCAGGTTTGTATAATTGAGGTTTCTCTGCATGTATTTGTGATCTTTTTGTGAATCACATAGATATAAATAGTGACTGCAACTATTTAAATGTAAGTCAACATAATTCTGTAGAAAGAAGTAAAGTATTATTGGATGTCTAAATAGTGAATTAAATTATATAATTATTAATCAGCATAATTCTGTAGAACAAAGTAAAGTATTATTGGATGTCTGTCACAGAAGTCCAAAAAGTCACTAATGTTAGGTGGTGGCCACAAAAGTCACAGAAAAGATGAATATGAGGACATGATCAGTGAATTTTTTCCTACAACATGGCAGGACCTTATCAGTTATCAGTATTTTGCTGTCGCATGATTTATCAAATAATCTCACATTGAGGGAGCAGCGTAATACTGTCTCTTGTCCCATCTACACATTACCCCTTTTTATTTTCCCTTGTCCTTTCCTGATTGTTGTGTTTTCCAGTTTAAGTAGCAGAGAGGAATACAGAAAAATATTGATCACAGACAGAGAAAGAGAGCAAAGATGAATGGGTGTGTGCAGTTTGAAGGTCAGATGAATTGTTATTTTAGGATGCACAAAATGGCATGCTGTACAGCAACACATAATTATTACGGTCATAAATGTAGAGCAGAACGTCTTGTGTTTCAAGACACAGTGTACAGTTAACCACAGAACGGTTTTAACTTATCGTACTTTATAAATTCATTTGTTACTCTTGTTATCTTTTGCAATGAATAATTCTGGAATGTCAGTCTTGTTACCCATTACATATGGTATTCGTCACTGCGTGTAAAACCCGACTGCCTTAGATGTAAGTGAATTATCTGCAATTGTTAAGGGTCATGAATAAGCGAGATAACACTTTGTAACTTGTAGTCAATATGTCACATTTCACATCATAAAATGTATACCTTCTATGAAATGAAGAGTTAAGCTACTAATTTTAATAAATGGTAAATGCAAAACCTGAAGAAAAAAATTATATCTTTGCTACTTTACATTTATTTCCTTTCATTATAACATTTCCCAGGTCTCGCTACCATGGTGAAAACTATTTGGTGCATCATTGTTATCTAGTATATGCACTTATAAAGTGATTAATTTTACTTGCATGGTTAATTCCTATCATATTCCACCCAAAAAAGCTGACTAAATAAATATATAGCCTAAAAAAAGTTTCTATAGGTCATCAAACTGTTAAAGATTTTTTATTCAAAGACTTAGTAAACATCCTGTATTCAGCAAAATGGTGAAGCATACTGATGTAAATGTAAATTTTGCTACGTTCAGCAATACATTTGTAAATATTTTATTGATGATTTACCAGTGCAAGATTAAATTTATCTGCTTGATAGTATGTTTTTTATGTATTAATGTTTCTACAGGTACGTTATGACATACCTTTTACATGCTTTCTTTGGTCTCTATTGTTTTATTTGTCAACAAACGTGAAAATTTCCTGTGTTCTATGAAATTTCATCTTCGTCAAAAAAATTATTAGTGACAAAGATGCCGTGTTTATCCAACTAGTCTCAATACAGTGAAATAATTGTACAGTTTCTTCTAAATGTGCAAAAAGTTGCAAGCATGGTGTTAGCCTTAAAAACCTTGTTGCAGCCAGTTAGAATGCAACGAGGGATTATGGAGTGCAATACCCACCTAGTGAAGGGATGAACAGTGCAAATACTGACTTTCCTTCCACCAAATAGTGCTTATTCATCGTAATGCAAGTTTGCAATAAGTATTTTATGAAATAATTTTAAGTAATTTAACTTACTGTCCATGAAACAGCAATATGCTATAACCCTCAGTTTAATTGGAATTAACATTTTGCTAAATTAGGGTATAATCATAATGTTTACACCTTCAATAAAAATGTCATACGTTCTTAAGAATTAATTTAGGTTACTTTGAAGCGTATTAAATATATCTCTCCCCCAGTATGTTTTTTTATGTTTTCAGTAAAATTCCAGCATTGTGGGGTACAACATATTGCAGTTTAAATATTAAAATATTAACTAGAGACAGGTAAGTTGTCCATGTGATGGTGGTACGTGAGTGTGTTCTTGTACAGGATGAGTCAAGACAAGTGTGCGGAAATTTTGTGTGGTGGTAGCTCATAAAAATACAAAGTCGAAGACATGTTCTCAATTTGTCCGGAAAATGAATACAGTATAAGTAATGCTATCCTGAAAATCGACTTCAAAAATTTAAAATAAAATATCACTAGAAACTAACCAGAGAAAAACTGTATAGTATCACTATCAAAACAATGAAAAATGACTTAAATTTTTATTTTACTAATTCATTTATGCTGAAAGGACAGGAAACTGGCAAATTCATTTAACACAACAAATTAAATGCTTCATTACCAACATGCTGCAGGACACTTGCCCTATGCTAAATCAGCTCACATGATTGTTCAAAGAATGAATAATTTGAATCAAAACTTTCCAAAGATTAATATGAAATTATGGCAAATAAAGGATATTTCACAGTCAGCAGGAGTAGAAAATTCTGGTCAGGATTGTCAGCAGATATGATAATAAAACAATCCCTGATGCATCCAATGAAATGAGTAGGAAGGTCAATCCGTGGCAGATTAAACTTTGGTCAGATAGGTTCTTGGGATTCCATACTGCTTAAGAATATGGGAAGCTTTCAAGGAGTTTCTTGACAGTACAGTTACTTTCTGTGAACAACATGATAAGTTAATTATAAATTATTTTTAACAAAAGGCTTTTGTAAGATAATTGGACTCATAGCTGAGAGAGTAGTGATGCAAGTATAAAAGTTAAACAATTTTTTGAGTATTTTTCCGAGATATTACAAAGAAGCCTACTCCAGCTTAATTAAAGTATATGATTTAAATTCTAAAATAAATAGACACACTATATTACCTGCACTAATGTACTACGCTAGACATTGTAGGGAGCACGGCAGTTTACATTTCCTATCTCATGCACTGGGTGATAGGTTAGGTAGGCATTTGAAGAAAACTCTCCAATTTTTAGGGTGTTTCAATAGAAACATTAAGTGATACAAATTTAGTCAATTTTTATTGACGTTGCTGAAAATTTACAAACAAGATGCATTCTTTCCAGAATTTTCTAAAATAAATTTCATGATCCAAAATAGTGTCACTAAGGGCACATTTACAGCAATTTTCGTCATAGTTTAACTTTTATATGTATATCAGATATTTTTTTATTATTTTTCACATAATTTGTGACTAAATTTTGTTCATGTGAAATTTTTTTGTGTCACGATTTTTGCACAATGGTTCTTAAATGTCAAAATTTGCATGTTATGGTTTTCATTACGACGCTAAAATCAACTGACATACCAAAGTGAAAAAATTCACAGTGAATAACGATGTTACAGATTACTAGTTCTTCTATTTAAAAACAATGAAATAAAATATTTTTGTATCTAAATAAAATGGTTGAAAATTGAAATAAAATTATAAAAAATTAAATTTTTTTAATAATGCAAACGTATTTTTTTTTGTGGATTTATATAGCAAACATTCTGGCCTACAACTTGGTTATTTACTGTGAACTTTTTCGGCTTGGTATATCAGTTGGTTTCAGTGTCTTACTAAAAATTTAACTTGTAAATTTTGACATTTACAAGTCATTACAAAAAAACTGTGAAAGACAAAAAATTTATAAGAGTAAACTTAAGTTACAATTTATGTCTAAAATAAAAAAGTAATGTATTGTACAAATATAAAAATATGACTATTACTTGAAGCTACAAATTCACAAAGACAGCAACGCCATTGCCCCTAACGCTGTCAACAGCGTCCCGCACTGGTGGTAGACACTTTATATTGATAATTTTAATTGTTGAAATGTAAGCCAAAAAAAGAGGTTAAAGGAGAGGAGACTATGGGCGCTGCTGGTGCAAAGCTAAATTGGTATGCTTGCACTTCCTTAATTGCTAGAATTCTAATTGCAACTTGCCTCGGTGACGGCTTGACTTAATACTAGTGGGACCAGGAAATACCTTCACCCTTTCCCACTGGCCGGCAGTCACACCACCTCACCTCCTTCAGTCAGGACATCACATGACCTGGTGAAAGCCATTCTCACAAAACAAAACCGGAAAGTGTACTTCCCTGACCTTGTGAACTGAAATTACGGTCTACAATTTAGTCCAGTACTCCTCCAACCTCCTAGAACAATTCAGAAGCTTCTAGAAACAATATCCCAAACAAATACTATATAAACCCAAAAAAGCCAAAATGTAACCATAAAATTATATGTGTTTAACGGATTTGTAGAACAGTTTGGAAAATAAATATAAAACATTATTGCCCTCAAAAATAAATAACAAATATATCTAAATAAATCCAATGTTAAAATCACCCCTCTAATTGGTACTATTATCGTAGTCATTGGTTACAACTGAAACCTAAATGTTGTTGTGCTCTGAGTGTCTATATTATTGATTCCTTCTAAGTTAAATAAAAAAGCAGCACACAATATACCTCATGTTACAAACATAATTAAAACATTGCAGTTTCATAAACATCTAATGCAGATTAACTATGATGTTGTCACTACATTAAAAGATATTCTTTGGCATGCTCAATAACATGGTATGTAGGAAAAATATAAAATATTTTGAATGGTAAACAAAAATAAGTTGAAAAACATTTAGTGAATTAACATGTATGTAAACTTAAACATTTTCATAAATTCTTACATTAAATTTGCATGAAGTTTAAATTTTCCTATTACAAGGTGCAAATAACTTTCAAATAGGTTAGTCACATTAAAGATTTCTCTTTATGGAACCAATGACACCACATTTGAGTAATTTGTTTGGCTTTGAATGACCAAGGGAGGCACAAACAAAATAGATAGAAACCCTTGATACTTGGCATTTTCAGCGACATACATCTAATGTAAACAGTCTCCTCTGCCCGAAACCCATGGGTCAGTGTGCAACAGACCATCCAGCCATGCCATTGTGAGCTGAGGTCTGCTACATTACTGGAAGAGCTTGTATCACCTTACGTCTGTGCTGCAACTAACAGGGCAGCCAACTCATTGAATTATCCTTTCTATTCGCCTCGGATAGTCAGTATGAGCACTCTGAAGCACGGAACTATTTTTGGACTGAATAAAAGATTGAAATTTGCTTTACTTTTTATTTTAACAGATCAAACACTTTAACATACAGTCTCACCATATGAATATAAACCCCTCGTCCTCCAATCTTCAGTGTGTTCCAATGATGATATGTGAAAAACCTGGATGCAGATAATTATAACAGACTACATTTATAAAGAATGATGCCTTTGTAACTGGCATCACAATGGCCTAACATTGCAGGTAGATAGAAAATTTTAAAGAGAAGTTGAGTCCAAAAAGTTCAAGATTATACTAAAAAAAATAGAATTTGAGGCCTTTGTGCTGCCTGTTGTTTGCGATTCTTGTCTAGTACTTCATGATATTTGTGGGCAAAAGTATGAGCACATGCCCATTCCCAGTTAGGTCGTTGCGATTTGTATGACGATGCCAGGTACATTTTGTTTGACCTAGAACATCTACTGTGCAGTTATAAGCTAGCCAATCACTGTCTTTGCCCTCGCTTGTTACCCAATAAGGCATACAACTCACTCTTACAGGCCTCTACCAACACAGCTACAATGTCGGCCAATGATTGTACAATTCCGAAATGTTTCCTAATATGGTAGAAGTCGAAAAACTAAACATAACATAAATCCGGGTATCTTTGTTAAAACAAAGAAATGCTGCCTTTGCCGTTCTGTTATGTGATAATAATATTTTTATGATATCCTAATTGAAGTTTTATGTAGATAAAATTTAAAATAGGAGATTAGATTTGTTCCCCCAAAACACTGTCACTTTCGGACCTAAAATACATAAAACCATGACTACATATCTTTGTGTATATAAAAGTTTAGTTTCAACATACAAGCCCAAACTTGCTATGTTACAGTAACTCCCCTCCCCCTCCAACTAATTAGGAAGAAGTCAAAGATTCTTTGTGATTACTTCCTCCGAACATCAAGAAGACGACAAAACAAAACAAGTGGCCGTCTATAAAACAAAATGGATTTGAAACACTAAAACAAAACAGAAAACTAGCCATAATTTCCCTCAAAATACTCTGCCTCTATGACCGTAAAAACAATATGTACTTCCTTAAAATTTATAAATTTTGGTGGCAAAAAAATTGTTTAAACATTTAGTGTTCGAATATATTTCAAATGTTTTCTCACATTAATTACTCATTTGCGTAAGTTGAAATTGTACTACTCCATGTTTACGATAAAAATATACGTCAGATTAAAAAAAAATTTATTGAAACTTAATTACAATACACACCTCATGGCAATTTTTACGGTATCTGTAGAGTAGGAAACACTCAAACAAAACGTACGTAAACACATGGAAAATGGCATGCTTCATGAGAGATACTCAATTGTACTCAAATCTCGACTGCCCCCAACCACAAGTCAGTGAGATAAAAAAACCTTTATTCTCTACTTTGAATGTTTCTTGACACTGTTTCCTTCTTTTCACGGTTTCAGAGATCTAGTTCCTGTAGCAAGATTGTGTCTTCTTTTCCTTACTACTACACTTCCCTGTGCATATATCTAACCCCTCCCCCCCTCATTTCCTGAAATCAGATTTCCATAACACATTATTCTCATCATTCATATCCTTTAAAATTATATTTTCACCTGAACTTACATAATTTGTACATTTATTTTGTTTAGTTTCATCGGTCTTTAAGTACTGTGTATCCTTTACAGTGAATGATCCAGTTCTTTCTTTACATAGTTTTGAGGATGCATTCTGCTTGCTTACAGTTCTGTTAATTTATTTTTAGAATACAATTTTCCCATTATTTAGGTTTTCAACTCTTCTTCCCTGTTCCTTCAACCTTTTGTACATCTGCAATTTTTGAATGTCCTAATCTATATTTTCAGTCTGCATTAATTTTGTCTACCTTCTCAATTGCTGAATCAGTTTTCTTGCCCGATTTTGAATATGCTTTTTCTAATTTCTTAATCTGTGTTTAAACTTGCTCTGACATTTAATTTTCTAATTTGTCAACGTTTGTACTCTCCCCTGTTTTTAAATTCTTGAATTTCTTACCCTGTACTGAAAGTGCATTTTTAATGTATAATATTCCATTACTAAATTTTGTAGTGTGGTATTCTGTTCTGTCAACTTTACCAGCAATAATGCCAGCACCTGTTCTGTAGTTGACTCGGCTGAAATAGCCATGCTTTCAAATTATATAAAGCACACCTCCTACTCGTCAACTCATTTTTTAAGCTATATTGATCAGAATTGTTACAGACCTATTCTGTGCAGTTATTCTCAATTTATTGCAGCATATGTTGACATTTACTTACCCTTCAGGCTGAGTTACAACTAATTTAACACTCAATTCAACATAGGAGTTGACCTACGTGTAATTCAGTTTCATTAGCTGCAATTAGTTTGTCTTGTACAGAAAAACAATTGTTATTACGATTTTAAAAAGCAACTGTCAGTATTTAAAGAGACACAACTGCCACAGGTAAAATCAAAAATAATTCTGTACAAATAATATTCAGGTACTTTTAAAAGTACTAGTAATTATTATGTTATATTTACATAATATGTGGCCAACTGTATCAATCAAAACAACGAAAAAATTTCTCGGGGCTTGTGTTTAAGATATTATCCCAATAACTATGCCTGTATTAACTTAATGTTCTTTGTTCCTTACCGTTAACGTTAAACAAGGCTAAATGCTTCTATGGAGGGGGGTGGAGGCTGGAACGTATTTGAGTTGCGGGTGTGCAAAGTATCGTGTTGGATCTAAATTTAATTTTTCAGGGGAGGGATGTCAAGGTAATTGTTCTGATTCCTGTGTCGTAACCAAGTGACGGATGAGTTGCGGCCTCATTTTGTACATAGACAGGAACTTCTGGTATACAAGTAGTGCTTTCTGTGGGGAAATCTGATAGTAATTTCGCCTCAGTTACAGTCTGCGATTAGCCTGTTACTTCATGCAAGCCATGATGGGATGATGCACAAGGAAGTAAAGTTTATTCTTCTGGCCAAAATTGGATGAAACTATTGAACAGTTGGTAGGAAAATGTGGGGTATGTCAGCAATACCAAAATGGTCCTCCAAATGTAAAAATGAGCTCTTAGCAACCACGAGATAAACATGTTCATGATCACACTTTGATTTTGCTGGCCTGTTCCATGGAATGACCTTCCCATGGTGAGTGATACTTTTTCCAAATGGCCAGAAATCTGGCACATTATGAGTATGTCCGCTGTGCTGTTGCTGATGAACTCAGACATTTTCATCTGTTATGGATTTGCAGATGTTGTTGTAGCATACAATGGGATGGCATTCACATAGCAGGAGGTGGCCACATTTGCGAGCCAAAATGGGATAGAAATTCTATTTACACCTCCCTATCATCTTTAAAGCAATGGACTGGCAGAAAGGAATGTGAATACCATGAAACAAGAACTATAAATGTTGGTTGTGGGTGACTGGAGAACTCGATTAGCTAAAATTTTGTTGGAATTGCAGACAACACCAAGATAGCACAAAGATGCCAGATATGTTAATGAAGCAACCCCTGCAGACTTCTCTTACAAAAATGCATCCTGTAACAGAAAAGACCAGCCATGATGACCAGGTCACAGGCTTCCCAGCAGGGCACATTTGGTGTTTCACTACAGGTTAAGCAGTATGACTCTGTAATATGTGAGTGGCTCCAAATGGGTGCCTGGTTAGGTCACATCAGGAGAAGGGCTGCTGAAGTACTAAGTTAGGGACACAGTCTAAGAAGGAGAGGTCTTGATACTCGTGCTAAATGTTTGACCCCTTCGTGTCACCCGATAGTTCTGTTAGCTGCCGCAGCACTAATAGTAATTTGGTGGAAGATTAGCGTAGTAAACATAGCGCAGCATTAATAATTTTGTAACAAAAGTGTTATTGAATGTCACTAATGTTTGTTATTGATAGTGTATTTATTTTAAAACCGGGACACACTATTTCATAACTGTTTTTACTTTTGTTGAAGTATTGCATACTGTTATTATGCCTAAAGTGTTTTGTTAAACGGGCGTGGTCCAGTCAGAGGAACTTGTAACTGACCGAGCATTTTATATTGTGGTATCACAAGACGGCTTAGCGACATTTTTCGAGCAATATTATTTCTGTAATTTTGTGCAATTATGATTTACATATGCAACCTAACTGTAGATTAAACAGAGTCTAAATTTCTTGTTATTTGAGGTTGTGTTTGAATGTGAAGGTCAAGTATGCACATTTTCTTGACGTTTTTGCCTGCCAGGATAAATATTATGATACAAATGTTTTGTTTGCAGAAAGCAATGTTTGTAGTGCCAAATTCTTAATGTGAAATATGTACTAAAATATTTTAGGATATTATCAAATTTGCTATCATTGTTTCGCAAAGTATGTCAACAATCTGCAAATATTTATGTGTTTGTTAAGAGCACGACATCACTAAGGAATTTTAGGCCTTTTCACCCGCAATAGTCTACTTGACATGAATAATAAATTTTATGATTTCTTTTCCTCTGTTAGGCTTCACCTCAATATTAAAATTGAGTCCATACTCCCTATTCCTTCCACGTAAATGGTACCTACCAAGACTAACAAAATTGTTTATTTAGGGCTAGGCCATATAAAATTATGTGACCTCAAAACACATTTCAATGAATGCCAAAATATGCCAGCATCATGAGCAAGGAAAAAAATGTAAATGGACCTTCTCACACGTGACGTCATTGGCTAGGGATATAATGGAGCTGAAAAGGCAAGGCAGGGTGGTGGTTGGGGCCACATAGCTATCTGCTTGCCGCCATCTCCAGCGGCATTCCTGAACCTTGCCTTCTCCTCAGCTCCGGATTATACTCACTACTAATGTTACTGTAATCACCAGCTGCACATGTCCTTACTGGGTAATGCGTACTAGGCTAATAATACAATATTGATGTATGTAAAGTATAGAACTCTCACAACCAGTTTTAAGAAAATAGTGATGTTAGACTTGTCCATAGTGGTGTCACTTCAGTATAAAAAATATGGTGACCAAAGCTTGGCCTAGTAGTAGAACTGAAGCACCAAAACTGGTATAAGAACTTGTATCCCTTCTCGACTTATCTACTTTATACCTGTAAATACTACCAATAATAGCAGAACTTTACAGCATCCCTCAAAAAGCATTCCTAGTACTGCAATACTGTAATGCACTATGCTAAAAGTTATTGAAGTTCTACAGATGTCTATTGTTATAAATTTCGTCACATTGTGTCAATAAAAACTGTGGATAAATTATAAAATTAGTGTTACTGAAATAGTCAACCCATATAACATAGCCTACTGAACAACTGAGATCATAAATTCAGCTGAAAAGGTAAGATGTATGTAATTGTGATCAATAGTGTAAGTTTAAGTATTTGAATTTTTAAAAAAAACTTAGGTTATAATTGTGTCTTTTTTTTCTATTTTTTGTTATTACCACGGTATCTATAACAAATGTGTTGGATTTGTTTACTTTCATAGTACAGGGCATTTTTCACTTTCACACTATTTAACATACTGAAAATTTACCTTTGTATACAAGTGTTGGATTATGTAGTCATAGGCACCACCAGCCATTTTTTTTTTTTTTTTTTTTTTCTAATTTTGGGAGTAATTGAGAATTTTTCATTAAATTAGTTGTTTCACTGCCCTAGTTAGTCTTTGATTTCGTAAACCATGACTTTGCTATATCTCGTTACCATAATGTGAACTGAGAGTTTAGTTCTGAGCCCATGACCCTTTCCGATACAAATATTCGTCTGCTATTGCCATGCAAGTAATAAACTTTCGACTGGACGATGACAATGACAAGGAGCAATTTCCTTACATGAAAATAATATCCGTTTAATTTTTGACAACTGTGTTAATTGCAAAAAAAAATGTGAACAATCACACCGTAGCCTTACATTTTCACTCTACAAATCAATATTCACTAAATACATCAAAGTGGGATAAAAAAAATGTAGAGCAAATGAAAGGTTAAAATTAAAAGTTTTCAAATACAGTTATCTGCAGAAAAAAAAAAACACAAAGCTAGAGTATTGTTGTAATTTACAGAAATCCCTATGGAAAAGTTCCAGAAATTTCCCTAAAATAAAATTTTATGCAACTAAATTAAATGTTAAAAAATATTACTTAACAAAGCTTTATTTTACTGCATCTTCAGGTTTCACCACAGGGGAATGCTACATATTCTTGACTTAAAAGTTTTAGTTGATTACCTTGTATTATACTAAATAAACATTAAGGAAAAAACCCAGCCTTTGCTAACGTGTTTAAATCACTTGACTGAAGATGCAAAAATCCTATTAGCTAAAATTTTCAATTGTTACATGACTTCTTAGTGCTTTGTTATACCATACTTTGCTACTTTTATACAAACAATTAGGAATATGAAAATTCAGTAGCAAATTTACATAATTTAATGTACAAACATGTTTACAAAATACTTCCATTAATTATTACTTTCTGTTTAAAAATGTAAAAATGTGTTTCAGTTCACCAGCAAGAAAGCGAGATACCACCAAATTCTGCTCTTTACCACTGTGAAAATTCCTTTTTACATATATATTTTATTTCAGTAATTTTATTTGAATATATTAACTTTAGAATAATAATACATTAAAAGTCACAGTAAAGGATACATTAAATCCAATTAACACCATTTGTAATATTTTTGTTATACTTATAGGCATACATAATAGTTAAGTAAAAAATTATTACCAGTAGCTTAACACTTTGCAGAATGATAGGCAGGTAGGTAAGTGGGTTTCCATCTCGTTGACAGTAAGGTCATTAGAGGCGGTAACACAACTTGGTACAATGAAGGTAACTGGGAGAGGAGTCAACCATGGCCTTTGTTAGGGAACCATCTCAGCGATTTTGGGAAACCATGAAAAACCAAAATATAGATGACCAGAACCCAGGTCGTCCCGAATACGAGTCCAATGTCTTACCATGACACCACATCGCTCAGTGCCGGATGATGCCCCATATCAGTTCACAAGCTAACGAGAATTGTCTTGTCTCTGCCAGTTACCACTATCCACACGCAAGGTGCAATATAAGCCACTTCGCCCACTGAGCATTGCCCAGGTCAATGCAACCCCTGCAGCATTATTAAAACTAATATGTACGTAGCAAATAATTTTTTTTTTGCTTCATAGTCTCAGAATGTACAGTTTTAAATATTTCATTAACATGATGTAGAAAACTTGAATGTAGAAAAAAGTGTGTGTATATTTACTTTTCTATTTAAAGAACCGCATTATATTTTTAAATCACAGACGGTGAAATTAATTGGACAGCTAACATCTCGACAAAAATTCTTAAAATTTATAACAGTTTTGTACGCTACTAATTACTGAAACATCACAGCTAACAAAAATAATTCAGTTAAGAGTTATCTGTGAGCCTAATATTGAAAAGGATTTGTTTATTTATGTAAATATTGAGTAAGAGATGGTTGTTTCGTTCTGACAATAATGGATGCAACAAAAATAAGCAAATCGTGGTACTTTTATGTGTGCCTCTGTCCAAGAATTTAATGACCATTGACATTCACTCATGGAAGATCATCATACATAGGTAACTTGTATGAAACCTTAAGTATTTTTATTTTGCCAAATCACCTATTACAACATTTAAATTTTTGAGTATGTCTGGCACTGTAAGAACTGTGAGTTTAAGATTCAAAGTACAACTTGTATTTTTGGTGCACACAACACGAAAACATCTAACAAACTGAACTAAAATTTCAGTAGCTGTCTAACAATAAACATTGGCAGTTATGTTATACATTATTGGATTCATCACCTGCTTGGCATAAATGGTAAACAATAATCTTTCGAAAGGGTGGATCTCCTGGTGACATTACAAGACAGCAGTCAATACATTATGATTTCAATTCTTTTGAAAACCATTTGATTTGTGGTACAGTACTGTAAACATAACTTCTAGGTCATTTTAGACCTTTTTGTTCTACTAACATTTCATTTTAATAACATTATAGACTTTTACAAATGTTCCAACAAAATACTGGATGCATACATGTTCCCTATTGTTTCTGAACCATTATGATAGCAAAATACAGTATTTCAAGACATACTTCATTAGCACAAAAGTTTATTCAAGGTCCAAAATTTCCTCATCCTTCCTGTATCTCAAACGACCAGCTAATATTGGTAACTTTATTTCAGACTGATTGTTTTTCCATGTTACATTAGAATATCAATTACATTTAAAAGGTCCTATCAGTTGGTTTTGAAAAAAATTGCATTGTGTTTCACAATACCTAAAGTGGAAATATTATTATACTGAAACTGTACACACAACCCTAATCACACATACTAATACATACATAAAAACTTTGAACAGCAGAACATACAAGGAAGAGGTTAGTTTTTAAAGTTGAGCATTCTTCACGACACATCTTAGAAATGGTACGTATCACGGCTGAACAGGTAAAATAAATTATTATGAGCTCTTCAAAAAATTAGAAACTTAACAAGACAATGCACCATATATATTTTAAAAACACTTATGTCTCTACCTAGTGAAGAACAAAGAACACTGCTGTGTTCATACTGCCAAGAGAAAAATGGATAGTGTGTAATAATAAACAAGTTACTGATATGGCTTACGTTGTTATGGTATGTGTGCATAATGCAATGTACAGAGTAGTTTATTCTCAGTAAAACAACTGCTCATTTATATACTCATTACCATCATACAATACTGTATCAAGCCTGTGGCAAGTCAGCCTGGTAAATCATCTCCACAAGTAGCCTACCTAAATAATATGTACTTAAAAAATGGTTTGCATGCATGTTCAGTAATTGTAAATAAGATTTCTCAAATTAATCTCTACTGAATTATTTCAAACAAAGTAAATTGCATTTAAAAACCACTACTTTGTATTGTACACAAAGTTCATTTATTGGGTTACAGCATTTTTTGCCTGTTTTTAGTGCATATTTCATTGTATACTAAGCAGTTTTAGTGCATAAATGCCCTAACACCATACTTATATAAACAACACACATACATCCTTTACAATATATTTTATAATACAAGTACAAGAAACAAAATTGCTGAAAACGATGAAACAAAACAACCAACAGTCAATCCACTGTCAGATTATTTACGAGGATGGCATCTTCCTTCCTTCAGTTATTTAAATTTCAGAGAAAACATCTAAGAATTTTTACATACTTAATGAAAAACTGCAGAGAAATCTTTTTTCTGAATTATCTAACCACTTGTTCAGCAAATGATAGAAAAACACATGGTGTACATATTACGCCCACATGACTAAAAATCATTACAAGTTTGTTTTTGTTCTACAAGTTGGATAAATTGATAACATGTCAAAGCATTAAACACTATTTACAAGACTGTAAAACATTTCAGTTACTTTCATTTACTGTACATATTCCTATTTTATTTTAACATTTTTACTGAAACACAAACTCTGAACTTGCTGTTACTGAAATAACACAACTGCATGCTTCAGTGCCACGTCAAATACTACAACATGAGTGAACATGATGAAACATTTATGTTATTGCTGCTGCTATTTCTAAATAAAAAAAAAAAACACTCACAATCTGCGGTTACAATGAAATATGTTTAGGCCCCTACTGCATTAAAATATACAAAGAAGAAATTGTCTGAATGTGTTGTCACAGCTCCAGGAAGTGTACTACCCTGTAGTATCTGTCTTCCTTTTTACAATTTTTATTACCAAAGGAAAGTGTACCCGACTTATTGCAAACAAAGTAATTACAACTTTACTAACTTGTGAAGAAAAAGACGTCATAATTATTAAACTTATTAACATACATATATATTACATACATTTGCAACATTAGTTAAACTGCATCAAGCTAACCACAAAGTTTCAAATTTTATTGACATCATAATGTGATACACAGTCACACGGAAATGTAATAGGGAATGCAAAATTGTATGACAAAATACAAGTGACACTAATGTAATAATGTCATGTAAAATACCATCAACATGTTGTTCATTTATCATTTGCTTCTTTGTGCTATTGGCCTTATCCATCCCCTTATTCTTTTGAAAATAGTACTGTCACATTCTTATAGTAATTTAATACTTAACGACATACACAATCATTTCATCCTTGTGTCTTGTGCATGGAAAAGTGAAATGGCAGTGATCAATTATGTAAATAAGAGTGTCTTCATACACATTTACAGAAGTGGTAAAGATACCAAACGCATGTTTTATTTCCCTGATAAATTTAAAGAAATTTGTGTTTGGATGCACAAGTTTTCCCACTGTCTTATAGTTAGCAAATTGTGCCTCAGATTGCTGACTGAAAATAGGAGGTGCAACACTTGCTCTGCTTCAAGATTTGTCTGCACAAATAGCCAGTTACATAATACACTACACAGTCTACAACAGGTGCATATGTATAATCATGTTCCACAATATCTGTAACCCCCCATTCTTCATGATCTATCAACTATCTGATCTGCTCTTCAACTGTTGCAGAAGAGATGATTATTTCAAACCTTTTCAATACAAAATTGTAATCAATGGACTCAGGGGCTTGTCGTCATGAATTGAACAGTTCCCGTACTTAGGTGGTTTCAGCACACTGTAAACTTGTACAGTTGTAGAAATGTAGGAGTAGCAGGATAATCGTTCTGACCCCCAGCTTGTCGGATTGTGCCAAAAGTATCTCTGCAATAACATATAGCTGTTAACATCAAGTATACAACACATACACTACATGCACTGTAGAGTAGTCACTCAAATCAGTTGGCAAAATTAACTAAAAAATTTTATGTTATTGGACTACAAAACCAATTTCCCAAGAGCTAACTTTAAGGGCATTGGTGTATGGAAAACAGAAAGTTGTTAAATTGCACGTGGATACTTTTATAGTGGCCACTGTGCTAAACTGCATAAAGTTACGTGTTATGGCAAACAATTGGTAGTTGTAGTTGAATTAATGAGGTATTTTAAGCACTTTATAAGTTCATGCACACTTTCAGATTGCCAATTATTGAACATGTATTTTATGCGATATCATTTAGTGAGTAAGAGAATAAAAATAAAAACTTTACTTCATGACTTGAAGTACTTATATTACTAATTTGACCAGTCAGTAATAGCCTAGAGTAAAGAAATGTTTTACATGGAAATGAAAAATTTCAGTACAAAACATTGTCTCGCTCTAGGCAAATACAAATTGGTCAAATCAGTAATAGATACAAGATGTTGCAAAATTCCTTGTCAATATTGTAGGGAAACAATCCTCATGTGTAGAGGAACAAAAAGTGTTGTATGAACATAGGTCCAAAAACGTACAATTTCTGCGCTACAGTTGGCAACACATGATGTATGGTTGTTAGCCCTCGAGTAGGATCATGTTGCTGTGGGACATTATTATAACAGTACATAACATGTTACCATGCCACACAATACGCCACTAACACACAGACAGTAGGAAAAACTGTCACACAGCAACATTATCTTGCCAGCGCGCTATCAACCCTACGTCATGTATACCAACTGTAGCGCAGAAACTGTGCATTTGTGGACCTATGTTCAGATAACACTTTTTGTTCCTCTACACATGAGGATTGTTTCCCTTGAACATTGACATGGAATTTTGCAACATCTTTTATATCCAAGACAAGTCATTAAATTAAACTTACATTTTCATTCTATTCTTCACTTATTATATCATCACATAACACATGTTCACAAAGCCATCCTGAAAGCGTTTGTGAACATCAAAATTTCTCACAAGCTCCTCATGAATGCAACTGTAATTACCAATTTTGTTGTCAGGACACATAACTTTATGCTTTATGCAGTGGCCACTCTAAAAGTCATAATGTACAGTTTAATAATTTTTCGGTTTTCCATGCATCAATGCCTTTTACTAAACTTGTTACGGGACCACAAATAACACACTGGTAGCAACTACCATAAAAGTTAGTGTCAAACAATCTGCTGTTTATCAGAAGTTAAAACAAAGTAACATATTTGAAAGCTTATTTCTGAAAATCAAATATTGTGTTAAATTCTGAATAAACTGCAAAGAATATTCCATAACTTTACAGACATCTGTTTTGATACATGGACCTTCTCACTGAATCAGATGTGTTGAAAATTTTCACTGACTTTATACAAATTTGACTTGATTTTCCCTCACTTACATAATTTCCTGACAGTTACCATATGAGTCGCTTACCTCCAGAGCATCCTGATTAAACTTGCTAGACAAAACTTGTCTGAAGCCACATTTTCCCAAAGATATTGTGACAACTGTATTGTTGATTGTAATTTCACTCGTAACCCTTCCAAGGTATTCTTACTCAGTATTTCCTTCTTTGAAATCTGTCCCTGTTTGAATGCTTCTTCCCATCACTGAAGAAAAGTTAACAAAGAGTCTAAAACCTGCAAAAAAAATTTTTCTCTTGTTAACAAAAACCTATTTTTCTTCTGTGTGTGTTAATTGTTGTTTCAAAAATTTTGCATCAGTTACACATATACATATGGCATATCCTTTTAATTCAGTTTACCAATCTCTGCTGATCTTTTTTTAAAAAGCCAAAACTGTATGTAGTCTGGACCTAATATACTTCAGAACTTGTTTTATAGTAATTGTTGTTGTCATTAAATTTGAGAAATTTGTATACTGTACCATAAATTGTATTAGGTACACCTACCTAAGTACTGGTATATTTTACGGCCGCCACCATTCAAGCAACAACTAGTCAACAAAACAACCCTCAGCCAAATACTATATAGCAAAAAGTTTAAATTAGGTTTGGATGTCTTTTGTGTATGTGTGTGTGTGTATACCTGGGGTATAGGTGATTCGGAATAAAGTGAGCACTCAAAAAAGCCCTGATTAATTTCTATTTTCTGCCAGGTTATATCTTTCCGCTACATGTAAACTTCAACATTGCCACGTGCTTTTATTTACATAGTCTTGTACAATGTTTACATTTACATTATAATGCTCCAATAAATTTTAGCTACAATGTGTACTCATTAAATGCACGGGTGTTGAATATGTGCTATACTCAGTAATAATCTTAGTTATAAGTTAAATACCGCGAGTAAACGTCTTAAACACTGGTTTCTCTGCGTCTACTCTTACGGCGCTATTACCGTTACGAATCTCGTAAATGCATGCACAGTATATACGAACTTTTAAAATTAAAACCGCCACTAAAAACACGACACACGCAACTCAAGAATTTAAGTTCCGTTCAGCATACTGCAATGAACGACGACGACGCACGTAAAGAGAAACAATAAATAACGTATTTTCTTAACATTTGAAACAGGGGGAAAAAATGCTTTTTCTATTTCCAGATACTCAGGCTGGCGATCATAAAACATAACAACTTACATTACTAATGACTTCACATAATTTATCAATGATATTCATGAACATTCACTTCTAATACTTTTATATGTGTTTATCAGAAACCCATATTCATTACATAACGGACAAACAAACTGAATGACCCAATTTGCCTCCAAGTGGCGAAAACCTAACTCTGATGCCATCTGTCGGTGAAATTTCAAACTACCTCTGTGGCGCGAAGAGTTAGCGGCATGTGCCAACGATAATCGACTCGGTTGCGTCGCATTGTGCTGCCGCTAATTAATTAAAACTATACAGTCAGTAGGTATGTCAGTAAGAACTTAAATAAATATTTTAAAGTATATTAAATACAGAGA
>PNEQ01082612.1:0-40992 GCA_003012365.1 Medauroidea extradentata | reverse complement strand
CTCACATTCATTTTTACTGCTGTTGCCATGGAATAAGCAGTGTTTTCCTCTGCCACAAGTGATTTTTGCACAAACACACTCAACTAGTTTTCAGACTGCATTACATCAAAATAGAAAGTATTTTTCTGTAGAAATTTGTGCATGTTATTGTCTTCAGAACTGTCAAAAAAAGGAATTCTTATGTGAGACAGACTATATAGTTTTGAACTGGACAGGCGTCCAGCTCCACGTATTACGTCAAGAAGCTATGTATTTCTCCATTTGCATATGGACTGGCTGTGATTAATCAAGTTAGTTACGTTTAAATAAGCCGCGCGCCGTGTGTGAGTGCTCCCACGGACTTGTGATGTGCCCCCCCCCCCCTTCGTGCTCGCCAGGAGACTTGAACTTCGTCTACCTTCGGCCGTCTTCGGCTGTTCTCGTGCCTCCCTCCCCTTTAGACAGCACTTTGTGATTTGTTTTGAGATAAGACAAATTGAGCTTTGTCAGTCAGTGAGACGGGCTCAGTTTAAAATATCCACCACGTTTATTTAAATCATTATTTTCGGCCCTCTCGAAATGGCCAAAAATTGGTTTTTCAGACTGCAGTATCTGTAAAAGTTACAATCTGATTCGAAAAACACAATTATAGAAACAAGCGTTAGACTTTGAACTATGCTGCCTACAAATAAAATTATGTGGTCACCGCTTGAAGTCCCATCAGAAAAAGGATAGTAGCAAAGCACTATATGCCAGCTGAGGGGCTTGCGTAGAGAGGCAATAATGCATTACATACGTTGTTGAACTGCAACCTTATCGCTCTTGTCTCACGCACACACACACAGCCCATCTAGGGAGGCCCTTTAAGGGGGTGAAAAAAGACAACACGTGTTTTTGATAAATCCTAGATTTCTATTGAATTCTTTAAGGTGTAGTTACTCTTTGTTTCAAAATCATGACTTAAATACCCAAAATTGGTTTAAGGATTTTTCAATGTTCAATGTCAGAAGGGTGGCAAGGAATAAAATGTGTTTTAAGTAATCGTCATTGTAGCGTGAACTGAGTGGGTTATTATGATTTATACTTCAATTTGATATTTGTATGTGTCTAAAATAGAATTTTAAGATTTTCGAGATTCTGTTCCTACAGGAGTGAGAATATATTAAATGTGTTTCGTATTAATCCTAGATATCTGTTGAACTGTTGAGCTATCAAAATTATCTTTGCGTCAGAATGATGCTTGCATAAGTACCCAGAAAATTATATTATGATATTTCCAAATTTGATGCCAGCAGAATAAGAAAGGATGAAATGTATCCCCCCCCCCCTTTCATTTTCCCCAATTATCATCCACATTGCAAACGGTTTGCCTTTTAGATATTGATGTGATTTATGCTTAAGAATTGTGCTTATTTAAATACCTGGACTGCAGATTCCTGATTTTTCAAAATTCAGAAACGGAAGGGATTGAAAGCGGTGAAATGTGTTCTTGTTGGCTCTTTGGTACAACTTGAACCTGAGCTATCATAGTGTTTACTTCAGTGGGACACCTTTAAAAAGTCTAAATAGTAGTGTTGGTATTGCTCTTAATTTGATCCCTATGAGGTGTATTGATTGACTGGTTGACAAATAAATTGAATTTAATAATTGCAGTTAATAGTTTACACATAACATTTTGACACTCTTGTGTTGAGTGAAAATGTGTTATAAAGGACAAAATGTATTTTTAATTTATCATTGACGTTGTTTAAACTCAACTGGCTAGCATCATGATTTTCACATCGGTTGGATACTTAATTACGTTAAATGTCGGAAATGTGTTTTCAAGATTTTTGAAATTCGACTCCTAAAAGTGTTAAAAAAGACGTAAAACTTGTTTTTGAATAACCCTCGGTTTTCGTCATATCGGTTGAGTTATGAAGATGATGTTTGATTCAGAGTAATGCTTACATGAAACCTAATAAAGTTACACGAGTTCTACTGGATATAACTAATATCCGATTATGAGTAAAAATGAAATATATTTTGTAAGTCCTTCAAGATAAGACAGTGCAAACCTATTGATATGTAATATATAATTTTTATTTGTGCGCTGGCCTGTATATATTATATATAGTGTTATTTTATTTTTATTGTACAGACTACTGTCAAATTTATGTCGAATGCTATATTATTAGACATGGCCAAAACAGTGGGTGGAAAGTACCGAATATAACAAACCTTTTCTTTTTCACATTTGTTCCCTATCAGGTATGGGAGGCCTCTGGCACACCTTCTGGTTATGCCATAGCATTACATCATCATTGAGCTAAAACATGCTTGAATGAAAAATAGTTTGTAGTTTCTGTATTCACCACAAGTAAATTTTTACTGCAGGTTTTGACATACGTAGATATTATTTCCTACATTTTCCAGAAAATATGTTGGTGCAGCTGTGACATACGTTATTGTATGTCATATTCCGTTACAGCTGATAATAAGGTAACTGTGGTCGTTGTATTTGGTTACTTTGTGGATTCTCATAGTTTTCAATAATTTTGTATGCAGGAACCTTTAAATTTTTACTATGGCTCCTTTTTGAGCATGATAGAATTGTAATCTTCTCTTTCCCATTTGGTGAATTGGGCTCATTTATAATGAGAGTGAGTCTTTTAACAAGGCTGTGATAACCCTCACATTCATTCCTGTTGTATCTTGTGTGGATTTGTAGGCTCTAAAAATGATGCTCAAGGGTTTTCGTGGTGAGATAGCAGAGGACATAGAGGCACTGGACTTGCTATCCACCTTACATGACTTCACTTCGGATGCCTTTGTCCAGAGTGCTGATCCCTTCGTACGAATAAGTACTGGCAACTGCATTATACATATCTTGAAGTTCTCCATGCCAAGACTGCAGTGCATCAGCAGTTTTGATCTTCAGGTATGTTTTGATGTTTAAAGTAAATAATAAATATTATATGAAGAGGCTACTTAAGGCCAGGGTATCATACCATGGTTGCAGCAGGGATTACAAGAGATGAGTCTCTACAATGGAGAAGTGCTGGAATAAGATGGGTGCAAGAAATGGGAGATCACTGAGAATACAAGCTGTCCAGTGACATCGTCTGGCATGTTTCCCACATGCGTAAATCTGGGAACTGACCCACAAGGGATCAGACCCGGACTGCCTTGGTGGGAGGCGAGTGATCTAACCACTTGGCTGCCTGAGCCCTATGGTGTTAAAGTCAGTTTGTTAATGTTTTGAATATAAATTACTGTACTCACATGCAAGTTTCTGTCTCTGTCTTACTGCCTCTATCTCTAAAACTATCCCTTCCCGCCAAAAATATTAAAAACACTGAATGACATGTTATTTGTTCTGAGTAATTTACGCCTATATGCTGTATTCACCTCAGATGGCAAAAAAAAAAAAAAGTGAAAATACGAATCGCAAACCTGAATGTACAGAGTGCTTTATTTTTTCCCTTCCAAAATCAGTCCTTTCAACAGTGGGACAAGCTACTTGCATATGTTTTGGTATGAGAGGCTTGACAACAGTACATCTCTGGCGTAACTATCTAACCCACATGCGCAGAGAGAGAGAGTCAGCTAGCCAGCCAGTGTAGTCGTATTGTACACACTGGCAGGTGACATCTTCGATCTTGCTGAAGTGCAGGTGTCAGAATTACTTTCCTAACCTGGTACTTAAGTTCATGTAGCTGCTACTGGCCTGACCTATATGAACTTGTGTTTAATCTTTGAGGATATTTTTTCTAATCTGTTTATAAAAGTGTCAAATTGCCTTTTTAACTTTTTTTTACACAGTGGAAATAGCAGTGGCACATAATCTGTCATATGTAGATTTTTTGTGGGGTGATGGGACATGGGATCCAAAACAGTAATAAAAATTATCTGTCTGTGTCAGAACTGTACTTTACTTCACCTCAAATGTTTTCTGCCATTCTCACCTCTAGAAGATGTTCATATTTTTTGCCAGTAATGCACGAGTCACCCACTCATGAGTATACATCACGTCGTAGGGCAGGTTGCCAGGCGCACAGCAGTACTCATTCGGTGTGAACTTCAGGCTTGATTCAGCTGAATTTTTCCCCACAATTTTTTAAGCTGCGTCCTACCAACTGACGGAAGTGGAATATCCACTAGTATCGTACTGTTGTGTGTGAGCAAACATATTTTGAAATAACTTATTGCAACTTCTTGTATTTAGTCTTTTAGGCCTAATTTTTATTTTTTTGAAGGGTTCTGAGAATGTCATAAAGTCACTGTACAGGTGGTTTGCGACAAAATGTGCTCTTTTGAAGACAGTCTTGTCTAGAATAATAATTAAAATTTAATTTTATTTATTTATTGCTCAAACGTAAAATTTTGAATGCAATGCAGTGTACATACGTTTATCGTTACTTGCATTGCTTTGTTTATATTAAAAAGTGGAAGGTAACTATAAATTATCTGAAAGGAAGAAAGTAACTAGGGTTTCGAAAGTGCTCACTTTATCCCAAAAATGACCTATAGTTGTTTAATGCTTGGTTGTAGAATGAAGGTTTTACTGTATGTGATGTAATTACCTTGGCACTTGTACATTTTTTTGGCCTGTGTTGCATTAGAGTAACTAATGTTTGTGAGTCAATCAAGATTGAAATGAAACAATACTACTTTGCCACTGCAGCATATGCATGGTATCTTGCACTTGGCCATATCTCACTAGCTGTAGGCTGGCCAGTTTCTGTTAAGTTTATGTCTCGACCAGGTCAAAGGAGTGACAAATACTAACTCATACTTGGAACGGTAGGAATCACTGGACAGCACAGAATGATCACCACAAGAACAGAATGTTTCTATCCTATAGGCATTAATGTGGTTAAGACTCACTTTATTTTATTCATTGACATCCGTTGTGCTGCAAGATAACTTACACAATATGACACTCTTTCTCATATTCTTTGTGCAATCTTCAGTTGGCAGTCTGACAACAGCAACTTAATAGGTAGTTGCATTTTAATTGTATAGCATAGTTTACTGAGGATTGGTGATGCATCTTCAATGACATCCAGGTTTTGTCTTGATACAGATGACAACTATAATCATAATTTTTGGGCTTTCTGGGTAATTAACGTAACAGTAGTACAATTAGTTCAAGGAATTTTACATCTTTGTATATGGCAGTATCAACATCAACAACTTTGAAACAATCTTTGACAAAATATCATTATTTTAATTTCTTTTTTATGTCACCATGTCTGAACATACCTATTGCTACATGCATATAAGGAAAGGTTGCATTCAAGTTATTGCGTATTATTTTATATGAATTAACTGGTCAATAGTCTTGCTATTGTTAGCAGTTATGGATTTGTTTAGTCATTTACAGTGTCCTTTGTGGCTGTTATAAGTTGTAAAAAAAATTAATTTTTCCCTATAAAATTGGGAAAATCATAAGCGTAAGTTTAGGGAAAATATTATTTAAAGGTATCTACAGCGTTGAGTCATAAATACAGTTGCCAATTTTGGACATGTTCACATGGGGAGGTAATCTTTTATTTGTGTTTGTTGAAGGTAGTGTACTTTAAATGATAAGTTGTGAAAATTTTATGGTGCTTATATTGTGATGTTCATGAACTGGTGAAGTTTGCTCTTGTTTGTGTATCTTGTTTGAACTAACCAAATTCACCTTGGTTTGTTATTAAGTTTTTGAGGCATATATATGTTTACAAATTTTTGATGTATAGCTATTTATGAACTACTTAAACTACATTGTGCTGTTATGTATTATAGAAATTACAGATCTTCCTGGTAAGCAACATCACTTTACTTGAAAACCCAGATGCTGCTTGGTTTGAGATGAGTTTGGATTATGTGCACAGTCTGCTGACAAACAAAACACTCTGCATAGTTCGCTTTACTGAAAACTTGGAATTTATAGTTAACTGGTGCAGGAACCTATTCAGCATAGTTTTTCGCATGGTCACGTAAGTGTTGTTGGTTGTTTGTGGTAGATTAAATTGTTGTGACGTATCCAGGGGAAGAGCCCACGGGAGCCTGTCTTCCTCAGAAGCATCTCATAAAATTTAAATTTTAAGCGAAAAAAAAAAGTTTTTTACAAACCTGTGTAAAATCTTAATTACGTAAATATTTTAGTGCAGATTGTATGACTACTCATAGAAAGCCTTATTTTATTATTTTATTTAATTTCCTCTAAGTAATAGTTGCCTTATCTTGGCCTTCATTCTGCCTATGAGAATTAGGATGCTGTTTACATGGCCGGAGGTTAATTATTCCTTCAATATTTCCCATTTCCGTTTCGGTTCTCTCTGGAGTGTTTCAGTCTATCTGTACTGAAACCTCACTTTCGTTGGGATATTTAAATAAATAAAGATTGTCAATTTCATGGCAACAAACATGTAAAGTAAGAAAAAAGACCAAAGTGCTGTATTATTATTATTGTTGTAGTAGTAGTAGTAGTGGTGGTGGTGGTGGTGGTGGTGGTGGTGGTGGTGGTTGTGGTGGTGGTTGTGGTTGTAGTAGTTGTGGTTGTGGTTGTAGTAGTTGTAGTTGTAGTAGTTGTAGTAGTTGTAGTTGTAGTAGTTGTAGTTGTAGTAGTTGTAGTTGTAGTAGTAGTAGTTGTAGTTGTAGTTGTAATTGTAGTTGTAATTGTAGTTGTAATTGTAGTTGTAATTGTAGTTGTAATTGTAGTTGTAATTGTAGTTGTAATTGTAGTTGTAATTGTAGTTGTAATTGTAGTTGTAATTGTAGTTGTAGTTGTAGTTGTAATTGTAGTTGTAGTTGTAGTTGTAATTGTAGTTGTAATTGTAGTTGTAATTGTAGTTGTAATTGTAGTTGTAATTGTAGTTGTAATTGTAGTTGTAATTGTAGTTGTAATTGTAGTTGTAATTGTAGTTGTAGTTGTAGTTGTAGTTGTAGTTGTAGTTGTAGTAGTAGTTGTAGTAGTTGTAAATAAGGTAAAGCTGAAATACATACTATGTGAAACATTGCTTCTTATTTATAAGACTGCTAAAATATCAAAACACAAGTTTGAGAATTTCGTGTTTAAGAATTTACATGGGGCACTGGGAGCCAGTGCCTTACTCTATAGAAATAAATTTATTACATGAAAATCAAATGTTTAGTTCGTCTGATCTACATGGGTCCCGTACATGAATTACAATTACTATTCTGTTCATTTGGACCAGATGGTCCATTTACAGTTCCTTACCCCCTCCCCGTCCAACCCCTCTCAGTAGACTCGTTGCTTAGATCTGCATCTGCTTAGTTTTAATTTTAATGTATTGAGTGAAATATACAGCTTTAGGTACATAGTTCCATGTATAGAGAAATGATAAATTTCCGTAATTTTATTACTAAGTGTTTTGAATGATATATCTGTACCAAAAAATGTTATTCATGTTCAAAGCTGATTTCACTCTTTTACTGTATCATTATACTATGCAATTTATTTTTGTATACAGTACACAATTTGAAATGCCACATACAGGGATGGATCAACTACAGTATTGTTAAGTGTAAATGTAGTCAGTGTCCTGATTAATAATTTAATTATTACATAAGTAAATTTTATTTATGCGTAAGGTTCAAAGGCAAAGCATAATGTGTGTGCAAGAGTTCAAAGTAGACGTGCTGCTGTCCATAGACAGCTCATGATATTTAGTGCAGCAATACTATGTCTAACACAAAATTTTCCTGTTTACTATCCATGTGTTGCATTTTGCCAATGGTCTTGTCAGACGTGCGACCACTTCTTAACATTTGGTTTATTCATGGATTTACAAGAGATGGGATTTCAGTTGCCACAACCAACACGTGAGGGCAGAGCAGAGCCTTCATGCCGTAGCGTAATCTTATAAGCACTGAATGGTCTTTTCATAACAATAAACACCCACGATATACGTAGTATTTCCTCGCACGTCCCAGGTAACTTTAGCATACAAATGTATTTAAAATATTTGGTCTGCGCACATTTTATTTGATGTTTCATATTACTATTTCCTACTTTTGGTGGTGTTTTACACTGTTCAGAGTAGTTTTTGGACATGGGTTGACAGGGCATTTCTCGAACAATTTTTAGTAAACAACCACCTGGTCGTGTTTCTGTACTGAGGTACGCATTACTGCACACTGTCACATGTCTAGTATTTGTTTGTTATTTATGGTTAATTATTCTTCTGTTTTACTATGTTGAACTGTTGGTGTGAGATTGTCATTTTTACTTCATGTGAAAATTATATGAGAATATTTTTTTACAGAAAGACCACAGCTTTTGCTAGAAGACAACTGCAACAGCTCCTTCAAACAGTCGTTAATGACGTAGTCCAGGTGGATGATGTAGAGCCTGTTTTAGATGTCATCTATGTGCAGATTCTTGATCAGATAGACAACCCAATTACACACGAGTTCATTGTGAACCTGCTTCAAGCTTGTTGCAGGGATTTGGAACTGCCAACACAACAGGTTTGGCGAGATAAATAGTTTGAAAAAATTTCAAGCATTAATTTGTTTATTTGGTTTTGTGAATAGTGAAGGGTTTGTAGTTAGTGCTTTAGTTATTGGCAGTTGTAAAATACAGCATGTTTGTATGGCAGTGAAAGAAAAGGCAAATTAATGGACTGTATTAACAAATGGTAATCAATAACATGAACTTGACACATTGTTATACTGTAAGTGCGTGCGATCGCGACTTACTTCCATGACGAGTCAATCCACACTGCCCAAAAAAAAAAAAAGAACTTGACACAAATGCAAGACAATAACTGCTGAAAAACACAAGTCAATAACAAAACATTACGTGTAGAGATTAATCAGAAGGCTCAAACGGAGTTCAAGTACACACAAGAGGAGTGTCACTCGCACTGAAAATTACACATGTCCACATAGTTAACCTCTATTTGCACAATTTACACGGACAGGTGAACACAGCAATAGTACTTATGATCTTTGGTGAAATAAATCTCAGCTTGCAAAGCAATTTTATAATTGCAACATTTATGCAGACTAATAAAACACCAGTTATAGCACATCCATTAAAAAAAAAAAATGTTGTGCTGTTTGATCATTCCGCAAGTACAGATGTGTGTTGACTCATAATTTTTTATTTTCATGAAATCTTGGTAGTGCTGTCTACTACCCTTATTAAAAAATGCTAAAAGTTTTTTTTCTGTGTTATACACATAGTTCTTATATCTTTGAAATGTTCATTATATGTACAGTTTTTTTTGTTGATTTAGATAATACAATTTTTAATGTTTCACTGATTTGTTAATGTATGAAATTAACTAATAAAACTTCAATGTTCTATAAATTTTAAGATAAATTATTGCAGCAAATGAAAATTCAAAATTTTTAGCTATGTATGTTGTGGAATGACCCGTGACAACTTATTTTAATAGTGTTCTCTTTAAATTTTGGTTCGAAAATTCTGACATCAGACAGATGGAATTTTAGTGCAACCCTTTTAACATACAGTACGTACGTAGTTGTAATTTTTTTTGTAGGCACAGCTGTCTGAGTACTTTTACGTTCAACTATGATAGTAAACTTTCTACACTTGAATCATCTTGTCTTTGGTGTGGTGTTGAGAACTGGTAGATAGTAAGGTATAACTTGTGACATGAAGTTAGTATAGATATAACCATTGTTTCATATAGACTAAAATTGGAAAGGAGTTAGCGTGGCCTGTCATCTCAGCATTCATTTGGAGTGATTTAGAAAAACTGGAACTGAGGATGGCGAGTGAGAGTAAAGTGTTTTATCACTGCACCACTATGATTCAGGTTGTTGATATGGCAACACATATTACACAAGTGGTACAAATATGACGTCTTGATATTCTTCTGAAGTTTAAATTACAGAGGACTGAGAGAGCCTTTTGTTCTTTGTTGGCTACCATTTTATCGTAATAGGTGGAAGGATACATGTGTAAATTGTGAAGCAACCCTCTGTTTACATAATGTGATACAGATTCAGATAGTAGTTGTTTAGTTAATATTCAATTTGGTGTGAAGGGAAGATTGTGGCCACAAGTAATTTGTACCATAGGGAACTGTTATGGATTAGGTAAGTTGTACCCAAGTGTTGTAAAGTGAACATGCAGCGTGTGCATCTAAGGGAGTCCAGTGAGTGAGAGAAATTTTTGGTCACAGCTAAACATCGAGGTCTTCAGCGCTGGTGAGAGGTGACATGAGGTGAATATGGAGCAGTACCAGAATGAAAGGACGGGGGAAACAGGAGATCCCCGAGAAAACCAACCGATCAAAAGCATCGTCCGGCACGACTCCCACAAGCGAAAATCTGGGTATCGAACCCGGATCACATTGATGGGAGGCGAATGGTCTAAGGGAGTCCAGAATTATGTTTTGTTAACTCCACAACTCATTATACTGAGAACCAATTTTTATTTTGGTGTCAAACTAATGCTTTAAAAAATTATATTTTTATCCTTCATGGCTGTAGTTCAGCCTGAAGCAATAACTCAATTTTGAACATGCTTAAGGAATAAAATTATATTTAACTAACCAGCAAACAAAAAATTAATTACATTAGTGGGTTACATTTTCGCTGAAACGGTGTGGCTCGTTATAACTTCAGCTTTGAGGGAAATTAAAAAAAAGGCAGTGCTAAGGAAACTCTCTTGAAATTAGAGCTCAGCCCAACTTAAGTTCATTAAAAATAATTGAAGTTAGGCTCCAGCAAAAGTTCCTTTGTAAGAAAATATCTATCTCATACTACAAAACTCACCTTTCCTGGAGCGTAGCTAATTTTGAGTTTCTTTCATAGATTGTTAGCAGTAGTAAACACCTGTTATTATGCTTTTAAGTGACACCTGTTAATTTGCATTGTTGTAAATTAATTTTTAATTTTAACTGGCACAGTTAGTTTATTTGAGTTGAAATTATCTGTAAGTAAAAGCTGCAGTTTAAAATATTAAACACAGCATATAGACCTATATTTCATCAGAAACTCAAATAAATTCATTGCCTGGTTTTTTTCTATTATACTGATGTTTTGAAAAGGGCTCATTTTACTGGCAGCGGCCTATACTTAGGTATATTTTTCAAGATGACTGAAAAATGTACATCTATGCTGAAAATACATTTTGTACATTTGATTATAGTTTGTGGGTACAGTTAAAATAAAAATGATGCCTTAATAAGTTTAGATAGGTAACTGTTTTAAATCTGAAGTGTTACTAGTAATTTTGGAATTATAGAAGTGAGCCACATAAATATTTAAAACAAATTTTATGTTAAGATTTATTTTCCTGTTCAGATATCAGAATATTGACAGTTGATACAAGATATGTTAGTTGTGCAAGCAACGAATAATAACTTAGCACCTTTTGGTTGTAAAAGAAATTCACTACTACACAATTATATTTTCCAAAGTAACAACACTACTGTGATTTACATTTGTGGGCTTTAGTTTTCTTTGTACAGCTGTGGATTGCTGCATGTTCAGAGTGTGTAAAAAAGGAGGTGGGGAAGCAGGGAGTTGGCCATGTGGCTAATCTTATCTCTCCAGTGACTAGTATGCTCACATAATAACAGTCTTGGTCCATGTTATAAAATAATAGGGCGAAGATAGGATGCGGCAGAAAAGAGAGGGAGAGATATTTTGTGCACCTGTAAAATGTTTCACATATAATATTCGAACTACAAGCACCCCCTTCTCCTTTGCAATTAGACTGTCACACTCTTTCTTTCTGTCACGCACACATGCACGCACGTGCACACACACATTCCACGCATACACACACAGGCTTGCTCTCTCCTGTCTTTTGGCAGCTCGCAGCTCATAGATCAATATTTTAGTGTATACATCCCCATCCTATACTCACACAACCTCACAACCACATGCACTAGGGGAAGCGTGACAACACAGCTTGGCAGACTGTTACAGAGAGAAGGGAAGCACCACATTGAGTGACATTTTCATGCTGCTTGCTCAAAATTACAGGTAGGACTGAGGAGTGCAAAAGTAGTGTGCTCATTTGAGCTGATACTACAAATTAAAGAGTGAAGCTCCCTCAGAATCTACTAAATATGAAAGGAGCTAAGATATCTGCATTAAACTGTTGGGGGGGGGGGGGTCTTACTACAAGGGGCACGCTGCTTTGAGTTAGCTTCTTCCAACCTTTGAAGTAAGGTGAAAAAATTGTATGGAACAGTTGCAAATGCAGTATGCAGTTGTTCACATTCTTCAAACACAGAAGATAAGGCAATTATTTTTCCCCCAGCCTCAGTGTTAATTAATTTTCTTCAATTTTGAAAGGGGTGTTAAAATGGTCACAGTGTTAGTAGCCAGCAATCAACTTACCTAGGATTGACGAACGTTTGCTAGTGATTCAGATTATGTATGCTTTTGAACTTAATTTACGCAGAAAAAAATGTTGCGGCTACTCGTTGGTGAGCACAATAACCAACCTCTATGAAATATGTACAGTATTGTAAACATAACATTTTACATCTTTGCATTTCACTACTGATGCAGTGCTTTGTCGATCTTAGACATAGTTAATGGCGGTCGAGTATGTTGTACATTTCATAAAAAGTACAGTTTGTACATTGTAATATTGTGTTTACTTTTTTTTGTTTTGTTTCCAGTTCTTTATAAACCATCTGCAAAGCAAACCTTGTTATTCATATTTACGTATAATTTCTCGGAAGTTTGAGTTGATGAAAATACTCTACTGTGCATGCCCACAGTTGGTAGCCCTGTCTCTAGGTGGTTTGCAAAGCTGCTTGGAAGCATCTGTACTTAACGAAAGTTCATTGGATTTGGTAATAGCACTGAGCAAAATGTTTGCAGTAGCAGACTTGAACCTTGCACATGATTGTAAACATCTATGGTACAGTTTTTTACGAAGGTGGGTTAGATAATTTCTTATTGTTTCAGTTATTCTTAATTGTATGGTAGAGTCATTGTATGAAAGTATACAAAGCAATAATTAATTTTGGAATCTTGAGTATTTTGTAATTTTGTATTCTGTTATATATTGTACAAGATATACATGTGAAGAGTATAAATTGTTATGGTAATATGGCCTAAAAATATATATATATGTGTGTGTGTGTGTATAAGTTAATGCATAGTTTGAATTAGTTTAGTGCATATTCCAGTTCCACCATCTTGCCCCATCATGAATCACAGATGGTTAAAATAACCTTTAGATTTACTGTCTTGATTTAATGTCTGTATTTTGTATTTATCTTACAGTTGATTATCACACACAGTAGTATGCGTTTGGTAGCAGTTCACCAAATTCCTTTCCCAACCAGGGATAAACCCAGGGTGGAGGAGGGAACCAGTAGGGGCTATCAACCTCCTTCCCTAGGCCTCAAAGCACCAATAAAAATTGACATTGAACATACATATATTGTATTTACGTTTGTGTAACTTTTTGCTTGGCGATGTGTGAAACACACTCAAAATAGTGAGTGTGGGTTAGAATGTTCATAAAAATGATGTGGGTTTTATGTTATTAAATTTTTTAATTAGAAGTTCACCCCCCCCCCCTCCACCACCACCACACCGTAAGCCATTTGCTGAATCTGTGTCTGATGTCCATGTAGCAAGGTGTGGGAACTTGTTTATAAACCAGAACCACTTCTTTCTTCCTTGCGTTTACTTTGGTGGGACGTCGTTCTGAGGACTACATAAATGGTACACTTTTGAAGCATTTAACACCTATTACAAATTTTTTATTTGAGCGTAAGCCAAGCATTTTTTATTGTCCTGGAAAGAACAGACCAACAACCATCACCAGACATGTGAAAAAAAACTGCTGATTTACACACATTTTTAAAACCATTAACAGAAAGAAAAAGTATTCACGTTAGCAGAAGTTTACACCAAAGCATGTTTTTTTATTATTATATTGCGAGAAATCGAGCTAAAAAAAATATTTGTTTAAAACTAGTGTTTACAAAGTTACACATCTATAATGAAACTAATTTTGAGGGGAGGCTCTATGAAACTCTAAACATGCCTTTGGGTAGAACACCACTCATCATCATAGAAGAATTCATGGGTGGATGACCAGAGGAATTTTGGAAAATAACTCTGTTGGTAGTGAACAGACGTTCAGCTTGTACATATTTTCAACATACCTGCCTCTTGGTATTTAATCCCGAACTTTAGCACCATCTACACACTCCAGACAAGCACACAGTTGACTGGCTTAAGGGAACAAGGTAAGACCACCATATACTACATGAAAGCTAGAACTGTTATAGTGATGGAAGAAAATTTTCCTTTGTATTATTGACGATTATTAGTCAACCAGCTGCTTTGCTTGCATGTATTACTCATGGTAGCTAATATTTACTTTAAGGGGAATTGATCCTTCTCTGTTTGTATTTATGGCTTTCCTCATAAATCAGGAAATGGAGAGTAATTTTTAAGTATTCCGCATTGACATGGCATAGTTTACCGTTCCATACAGCATTGTTTGTGTTACTTTCGTGACAGCTGTAGTCACTGCCATAAATATAGTACTTTTATCTTCGGAGCTGTTTCCTGTCACAAAATAATGAACGTAGGAACCATTCCAGTAAATTGAATAAGTTTTTATCTTGTGTCCTTTGTCAAAAATTTTGATAAATTCACTGAAACAAAAGTTACTGAGAAAAAACTGATGAATCCACAGGGATAGGGATCAACACCCCTTAATTTGAGCCCGTCTCACTCAGATGTATGCCGCTCAATTTGTGCTATCACAATAAACACAAAGTGCTGCAAGCCTGTATCACACGGGCACGTACAACACGCCCGTCATAGCCAATTGTCCTTATCCTCCCCCACTGCACATAAACTGGTAACACACTTATAGTAGGACGGGGCAACTAATCACTAATAATTTACTTAACAACAAAGGTTCAAGGCAATTACATTTATTATGAAAATTACAAATTGGTGGATACAAATACGCCGGAAGAACACATTGCGGCATTATTCATATTAAATACAATGATCTGTGGCTGATTCGAATGGCATAAAGTTGAAAAACAAAAGGGAACGTTCCCCTCGCGGCCGAAACGGCACCGAACATGAGTGAAATTAACAGGAAAGCGAAAGCAAGACAGAAACCATTAAACAAACTAAAGCAAATGTAACTGAAACTTACCAAGAACTGACGGAAGTACCGTAGGTGCCATGTCGACCACGAAAAGAGCGGACCAACCTCGTTATACGGAGCACGGGCGACGACTGCCTCGAACTAGCTCACTCCACCCGGCAGATGGCCGGGAAGAGGGGAGGAAGGGAGGGGAGGCACGAGAACAGCCGAAGGTTCACGAAGTTCAAGTCTCCTGGCGAGCACGAAGAAGGGGGGGGGGGTACATCACATGTCCACGGGAACACTCACTCACGGCACGCTGCTTTTAAACAAAGATATCTGGACGAAACACAGCAAGTCTATATCCTCTTGTAGAAGTATATATATATCCTCTGACAGAATCGTGTAGAGCTGGATGCCTTTTCCAGTTCAAATTAAAGGCTCTCTTTGTATATCAGATTAGAGATTCAGCCATAATGTATTCAGATAACCAAGCTGCTACTTGAGCTTAGGCCTACACGGGAGCAGTAGTCCATGCGAGAAGCAGTTCTAAGCCTATCTCTGCCACTTTTAGTGACTGTCCCTGGTTATATTTTTAATCAAAGCAAATCAGTACAGTAAGTCCTCGATGAATGGGCAAGTTACATTCCCGAAAATTGTCTGTAATGCAAAACATCCATTAATTAAATCACACTTTCCAATATTTACGTATGTAAGCTACAAATTAGAGTTATGTTCCTGAATCTTTAAAAAATGTATTCATTTGTCGTAATATCTGTAAAATGGTATGCCGCACGGCAGAAGTTCATAAGATTAAAAATGTCTAGAATAAAATTTTAGACTAAAAACATAGTACGTACAGTATGTACTATCTGTAAAATTTTTCTATATCTCTACCGGTATTGGTTTTAAAGATATTTTCATTAAACTGCCAATTTTTCAGTTGTATTTAAATTTTAGAAATATTGTCTGCAATGATTAAGATTATGTATTTTGCGCTACATTTCGTTTACAGACGAGGGACGTTATTTGACTTCATCATTAATTTTATTAATAAAAATACATCTTCACTGTGAAATTATCCTATCAGGTTATCTTACAGACATGACCAGTGTATCAGTTTATGTAGGTTACAGGTTATACCGCACACTCAGCAAATATCACGTCGCATGCTAAAATTTAAAACCTGCAACAAATATTTTAGCAATCAAACCCATAACAGAACATCTGACACACAAAAAAATAAACAAAAATCATCTGAATCTTACTTTTTTTAGGTTGAAAACATAGATGTTTCAGATCATATTCCAGAGGTTTTTTATTCAGTTGTAACTGATGGCTCGGGTGATGATTTCTTATAAGCATTTTTAACAAACCGAATGTTGGGAGCTGTCGTTGACCTGCCCTTGTGTTCTTGCACGAAACTGCATGATAATAAAAAATTAATCTTTTGAAGCACTGTCTCAGGTTTAAAATTTGGACTATTATTTTTAGTGAGGAAAAATCTAAACCACTACAAAAAAAACAATAAAAAGCAAACTAATGATCTTCATCTTTACTGCCAGACTTATGCTTTTTACTAGTTGTAGTGGTTGCCATTTCCAAAGGTCGAAAAAATGTGTGATGTATAATGACTACATGATAAACAGCGCGAGCTGTAACGAATGACAATATGAGCTTTTACAAATAATAAATAATATGTACTTTAACGAGAAATAAATGATAAGAATTTTAATATAAGCAACTTTAACACACCCCCATGATATTGTAAATTGTCGAAAAAATGTATGTAATCCCGATAGTACAACCGAACGTGAGACACGGCTAAAGGACACTGGCAGCTGGTTGGTCACGAATATGTTGAGAGTTTGGGAGATACCCTTCAGAGGTAAAAGTAAAAGTGTTGTTTTCTGTGACTGCGCTTGCGTTGTGACAGCTTGACAGCTGATAAGCAAAGTGGAAAAGTAGAGACATAGAAGGGGGTGGCTAGCTATGTAGTGACAACGGAAGCGTAGCAGTGTTGCCAGGTGTACTACAGAAGAGTTCAACACGCCGCGGATCTTTACACTCCATAGCTTGAAGTACAGGTTGTCCAGAAATATGATTCCCGGTTTCCAAAATACATAAACCGAATGGGAATTGTCATTAATAGTAAATTTCACATCCAATGTTCAAATCAATTTGTGTCATCCTTAATAAATGTCCGTTAAGTAAATGTCTGTAAATCGAGGACTTACTGTACTTATAAACTCTTAAATGCCAAAGGATATAGGCCATTCGGAATAAAGTGAGCACTAAAGATTTAACCTTTGAAAAAAATTACTAGCTGTTGCTGCATGTAATACAACATTGACAACAGTTACATTATTGCTTGTACAGTTGGCAGCGAATTATCGCATGTAGTTCCGTGTGTTTTGTATTTAAATACAACTTTACTGAAAAAATGTAAAATGAAATCGACCTCTCCGTATTTAATGTATGTACTTTAAATTTTTATTCATGATATTATTGACATCTACCACCTGTTACTTAATTAGCGCCAGCAGAAAGTGATGCATTCCAGCCATTCAACTTCAACAGTCGTTATCTAATTGCGCTAGCGCGCCACGGGCTGACGTAGTTCAAAATTCCACCGACAGGTGGCATCAGAGCTAGGTTTTCGCCGCTTATCTTGGAAGCGTTGTTTGTCTATTGTGCAATAAATATGGGTTTCTGATAAAACACGTTCAAAAGTATTAGAAATGGCTATTTTCTCATTGGTATTCTGTAAGTTGTTATGTGTTATGATCACAACATGAATATCTTGATTTAGAAACAGCAATTTTTTTTTGTTTCACACACTAAGAAATATGTTGTTGTTTTTGTTGAGTGCGTAGTTGTTCATGGCAGTATAATTGAATGGAATTTGAATTCTTAAATTGTGTGTGTCATGTCATGTTTTTTTTAGTGGCGGTTTTGAGTTACAGATTCGATTTTAATGAGTACATATTTAGGGGATTCGTAACGGCAATAGTGCATGTCGTATAAATTAGAGTAGATGCACAGAAACCAGTATTGAAAGACATTAACTCGCAAGATTACTGTTGGTTATAAATATTATTCAACATCTGTGTATTTAATGAGTAGGTATTGTTGTTAACCTTTTCAGTCCAGTATAATATAGGTGTGTATATTGTACAAGCGTGTAAATTAAAGCATGTGGTAATGTTTATGTTTACATGCGGCGGAAAGATATAAACTGGCAGAAAATATAAATTAATCAGGACTTTTTTGAGTGCTCACTTTATTCCGAATCACCTATAATTGGACAGTATGTAGTATGCATGGTATGAAGACTAATGTATCCTGAACGTAACCAGAGATGACTTTGGCCTTAATTATACAGTTATGTTTCTTAAATAGGTGGACAAACTCCGCATGCGTGTTCTTCACGAATAACTATGACGAAAACATGTTTTGCATGTTTCATCTAAAAACAATATTAAGGCAGTAATGGGTCACAGAACATCGAATTTTAAAACAGTATTTTCCCAAAATATAAAAAATTAAATGACATAAAAATAAAGTATTTTCAGCATTACGTAATGCTGGTTGATACCTTCCAACCTTATGAAAAAAGCAGGGGTGGCTACTCTCTAATTACATACAACTTTTTTACCATCAGGATTTTCAAACATCTGAAGATGGTTTCTTTAGTAATGTTACCTACCTGTCTAATAAAAAAGGTCCTCTTGTTGCAGCAGCCCAACCACAGGCTAATTTTTCAGGCAATTGCTTGTCAAGTAGTTTTGTCGCCTCTGCTGAGACCCATAGCCAGGGAACAAACATGCCCTAAGATATCTTCACAGGTCTCTGAGCCATCAAAGGGCAACAGTATTGTTCCCAATATAACACTTATAAGCTGGATTCAGTAGGTACTTGCGTGAAGAAGTTGACAAAAACTGAAATAATAATCTCTGGTCTGTCGGGCTCACCTCCAGCCAATGTTGAACTGGGTAACAGACTTCCTGCCTTGAATTCTTTTTACGAGTGACTCACAACTGCCTTAGTGTTGTTCTCGATATATGTGAGCATGTGATAAACGTGGAAGTTTTTTTGCAACTTTTTTTTACTACCTTCATGTCTTGTTAAATACTAATTACTAACAGGTGAAGTATGTCATGTTTATGTAAATCAAAATGCCACTATTTAGTATGTTGAATTGTTGTTGTTGGTTGTACAAGTACTGAAATACCAACACAGATGGACACTGGATGTTCTCAACTTCATATTTTTTTACAGGCTTCGACATGCTGATAAGAAAGTTAAACTTTTGGGCCTTAAAGAAATTAACAACATCATTTGCAGCCATCCAGAACTTATACAAACCAGTTGGAAGTATTTCATGCAGCATTGTGCGAAGGAAAGAAATGTTGATGTGGTAGAAAAAGTTTTTGAATGTTTGGAGGCAGTTTGCTCTGATTTGAGTGTATGCCATATTGACATTGTCATGCAGATGATAAAAGATTTGGTTGTTGATCCTTCTGTGAGTGCATAGCTAATTTTATAATTTTAATTTGATTTATTTCTTTTATTTAAATTTTATTCCTGTGATAATCTTATTTTTGATGTCAAGTTAAGAAATGTGTAGCATACATATGCTTATAATGATTAGTTTTATGATTTGCTACTATAATTGAGGGAAATAATTGTTAAGAGTCAAGTTGTTTGTTACAGTACGTTATTCATTTTAGTATCATAGTTTGACATGACTACGCTGTATTTAGAATTATTGGAGCCACTGTTGAACAATGGCTCATAAACTTTTTTTAGGTCTTGTCTGATTTCTATAGGCCACATCTGATGCCTACAAACACTGGTCTGATTCTTACTGACTAGCTGATTCTATCTGACCATGCTCGTATTCATACAGACCTTGTTCTAATTTCTACAGCCCTTAGCCGATTGCATCCGGCCATATTTTGATTCCTACAAGTCCTAGTCGAATCCGTCCGGCCAGCCTCTAATTCCTAGAGGCCCTAGCTGATTCAATTTGGCCATTCTTTGATTCGTAAAGGCCATACTCTGATTCGTAAAGGCCATACTCTGATTCGTAAAGGCCATAATCTGATTCGTGCAGACCTTAACTGATTCCATCAAGCCTTGTTATTTCTAGCCTATTCCATTTGGTCATACTCTGATTCCTAAAAGCCATGCTGTGATTCTTTTGGTCCTTGTCGATTCCATCCTATCAAGGTCGGATTTCTACAGGACCTAGGCAATTCCTTCCAGTTATTCTCTGATTCCTGTAGACCATGATTTGATTCATATAGGCTGTTGTTATGACTTCTACAGGCCTTAATTTTTTTCCTACAGGTTCTGTTCTTATTCCTACAGGCCCTAGCATATTCACTCTGGCTGTGTTCCAATATCTGTAGGCTGTGAATTAATTTGTACAAGCTCAGTTATTGTTTCCACATGTCTAAGCTTATTCTGTCTGGCTATGATCTTATTCCTACAGGCCATGTTTTGATTCCTTCAGGTGCTGTTCTGATTCCTCCAGGTCCTGTTATAATTCCTACAGTTCCTGTTCTGGTCCCCTCAGGTCTTGTTCTGACTTCTCCAGGCCTTATGATTTATACAGACCTTGACTTGATTCCTACAGGCTTTGCTCTTATTCCCAAAGCTCTATTTTGATTCCCACAAACCGTAGTTTGATTCTCACAAACCGTAGTTTGATTCTCACAAACCATAGTTTGAATCTCACAAACCCTGGCCTGATTCCCAAAGCCCTGTTCTGATTTATTCTGGCCTTGCCTGGATTCCTACAGACCCTGGTCTGGTTCCCAAAGGCCCTGTTCTGATTCCTGCAGACCTAGACTTCATTCCCACAGACCTAAGTCTGATTCCTGAAGCTCTGTCATGATTCCTACAGACTTGGACTTGATTCCTGATGCTGTTTAGATTATCATCCTTGTTCCAATTCCTACTACCCCTGTTGCGATCTCTACCGGGCCTTTTTGATTTCTGCTACTACTATATCCTATTTCTACCAGCCCTGTTCAGATTTATACTGGTCCTGTTCTGATTAACAACTGTCCTGTTTTGATTAAGACCGACCCTGTTCTTATTTCTACTAGCCCTGTTATGATTCCTGCTGGTCTCTTTCTGATTTGCAATGGCCATGTTGTGATTTGTATCAGCCCTGTTTTGATCTCTACTGGCTGTTTTATTATTCCTACTGCCCTGTTCTGATTCTTACCAGCCTTGTTGTGAAACATAAAGACACTGCTCTGTTTCCAACAGTTCCTGGTATATTCTTACAGACTCGGACTCATACCTTTCTAACTCCTTCCCTGTTTCCCTAAGATCTCGTGCTGTTTGGGGACTTTGAAACCACCTAATGAATAAAATTAATTAGTTTAATAAGTATGTCATATTATTTTTAACTATGTATATTTGTTTCACAAAAATGAATAAATATTTTAGTTTCACAATTTCATTTACTTGTTTTTAGTATTAATCAGACTGACAAAACAATTTCATCTAGGTAGTTTAAAATGTTCGTGTGATTCTAATAACTTTTAGATTATGAGTGAATAAAAAGTGTAACTGATACATGTAATGAAAACATGGATTCTTTTTTTTTTTTTTTTGAAACCAACACATTTAAAACATTTTTCAGTCCTCTAGGCCAGATTCAAAATAATAACCAGCTGTGTCATATTTTTGTTTATGATGACTATTCTTTCTGATAATCAGTCTAAATTAACTTGTTGCAGACACCAATTTTTTGCAAGTAAGCAAATGGCTGATTCACCACAAATATCAGTTAATCATTTATTGACTATGTTAGTGAGAAGATCTAGTAAGTTGCAACTTTGTCACACAAAAAAAAACCAGTAATCAGAAAGTTGAAAGGGTTTGTGATTGCATTCAAAGAAAATTTAGAGAAAACACAAGTTTCAGGCAAACTATTTTGTTACGTGCATGTTTCCTCCAATGGTGAAAGTAAAGCTTAAAAGAATGTTTTAATTAGTGTTGGGTCGATTCCTAAAATATACAGATTCTGATGCTAAAGTGTTTTAAAAACTCATTGTTTTTTTGTATCTTCATAGTTGCTTTGAAACAAATTACATCATCATAGCAAATCAGTAAATTAAAATATTAGCCTCATATGATGTGTGCAACAACTAAACTCGGCTTAGGTTACAGGAAATATGAAATCCGGAAGTAGGGTCTGCATCAACTTTCCAAATTGTTCACTTTGTTTAAGTGAAAAATCCAAAATGGTGGCAGTTTTAAAGTAGTTTCAAGGCATGGAACCATTAAACCAATATGGCAGCAGTTGTTTAAATGTACTAGAGTTTCACGGAATGAAATGACAAATCCAAGATGGTGGCAGTTGTTTAACATGCTGAAGTTGTACAGTGGAAGAAAATATAGAGATATACAGGATGAGCACAAAAGAGTGTACAATTTCAAAAAATTATAAAAACTAAATGGTACAATATACTGGCTTGAAACCTTATACTGTTACTTGAGAATGTCTGGAAGTTTTTTCCACAGATTACAGGTAGGGTGCACAATCTGTAATCCGAAATAGTTGGGACCAGCAAGATTTCGAATTTCGGAATTTTTCGGTTTTCGGAATAAATTATTCAATGTTTGGTTATATTAGATATATTTAAGGTTTCAAGCAACATCGTACACAATAAAATATATTTGTTAATGGAGTGTAAACATAACATAAATACCTGAAACAGTCATGGAAATGAGAACTGTACAATACATGTTATCTGCCTAATATTTATGAAGCGTCGTCATTCTCGCCGTCGCTGTTATCGCTTCTGCCGCCACCGTTATCACCGCTGCCACTACTGTTATCGCTGCTGACGCGCAGGTCTCGTCGAACGTCTTGTGATGGGCCGGGAACAGGATTTAACTCTGACGTAGCAGCACGGCAGATTGCATTTTTAAATGCTTGTTCAAGAGTAACTTGTTTGGGTTTTGGTTTCTGCCTAAGCAATGTTTCTTTAATTGCGTAAACAGACATAACTTCGTGCGCACTTATAAATGATCGTTGCTCTAGTCCCGCAATTAACTTGTCACACATACCTACCATATCATTTATGGAGACGTTTTCACTTTTTTCTTGTTCGCCATCGTCGTCTTCACTTTCATCGCCGTCCTTATCTGGATTTAAAATCATCCCGGCAATTTCTGCGTCGCTCAGTGAGTGTACAACGGGCACGTCCTTGTCAATATTCAGCACTTTCTCGATGTATGCGGCCTCTAACTTACTTACACAGTCGTCTGGAATGATTTTGCGTAAGTAATGAGACTGTTCACAATTTATGTCTTATCACTAACTGCGGGAAATCCTACGAAGTCGTCTGCCTCGTCCTCAAACACAGTTTTAGGCCACAGCCTGTGCCAAGCATTTGTTAGTGTTGATTTTTCAACACAATTCCAAGCATTTGCAATTGCGTACATCGCATCTTTAATGCTGAACTGCTTCAGGAAGTCCTTAATTCCTTCGCCTCTGTTTACTGCAGCTAGCATGCACGTCATGAAGTTGTTTTTGTATTTGCACTTCATTGATTGCAAAATTCCCTGGTCGCATGGTTGTAAAATGGACGTCACATTAGGAGGCAAGTACATGCAGCAAACATTGTTTTTCACAAGAAGTTCGGTTGGTGGATGTGCAGAGCAATTATCTAAAAATAACACGATTTTGCAGTTCTCATCCAATCCCACTTCCCTACAATGTGCTCTCGCTGCTGGGACGAAGTGCGAGTTGAACCAGTCTGTGAAAAGTTCGCGAGTGACCCAAGCTTTCTTGTTGGCGTAATATTTTACGGACAAATTACGCACCCCTTTCAAACACCTCGGATGTTGGTTTTTTCCGATCACTGCCAGTTTCACTTTGTGTGAGCATGCTGCATTTGCACATGCAAGGATGCTTAATCTATCTTTCGCGTCCTTGAAACCAGGTGGCGCTTTTTCGTCGGCCGTTGTTAGTGTTTTTCGGGGGACATAGCGCCAGTACAAAGCTGTCTCATCAGCATTGTAAACTTGTTCTGGACTGAGATTTCCGTTGGCTACAATACTGGCGAATTCCTCGACATAATTTTCGGCTGCTACGTGATCAGCTGAAGCCTTTTCACCACAAATTTTTAAATATTTTATTCCGTGACGTTTTTTGAATTTCTGCAGCCATCCTTCTGAATACTGACAGTCGCCTTGAATATTCAAGTCTTCGTGAAATTTCTTGGCTTGCTTCATGATCATCAAACCATTTAATGGCACACCCTCACTTTGTCGTTGCCGAATCCACTCCATCAAAACACGATCGACGTCTTCATTTTGTGCCCTATGCATGGTCTTTCGGCACTCCATTGCCTTAAGGTCGTCACTTTCACTGTAAAACTTAAACAGCTTTTCTTTCTGCTTCTTCAAGTCGTAAACAGTCGTAGTCCCGACACCGTATTCCTCAGTAAGTTGCCGTACAGGCACGCCACAATCAAGTTTCTTCAGCAATTCCACTTTTTGAGTTATTGTTAATGACAAATGTTTTCTTTTTTTTTTTCACTGCCGCCCAAAGGCATATTGGAATGCCTTTTTGCCATCACTACAGTCAAAGTCCGCGTCACAACTCCCTTGAAAATTCCAAACAATTAAAGAAAATACCGCACATATGACCTACCTCAGCCGAGTAGCAAGGTTAAACTGCCGAACTAGCGGCAGCGCAAGCGCCTAGTAGCGGTAAACAATGCAGCGATCGATAGTCGCGGCGTTTCCAAGTTGCCTCGTGGCTTATGCCGCGTTGCCAAGTCGAGCGCGCCAACATGCCGCAAAGATTTTTAACTTGAATTTTCGGCTCACAAATGTAAAAAATAAAAATTATGTGCAAGCTTCGAAAAAATTTCTGTTTTCGGAACTATTCGGATTTCGGATGAAGGATGGTGCACCTGTATTCAATATGTGCTCTTCTCTGCACACGGCAGACATCGAGACAATATTCACACTCTTCCCACACCCTGCGTAACATGTCTGTAGTGATGGATTTTACAGCAGCTACAATTCACTGCCTTAGTTCTGGCAAGGATTGTGGCAGGGGCGGGACAAACACATTGTCTTTGACATAACCCCACGAGAAAAAAGTCACATAGGGTTACATCTAAGGATCGTGGTGGCCAACTGCACCACACGTCATCAGCACTTGCACGGCCAACCCATTGTCTAGGCAGACGTGTTGAGGCGTTCCTGTACAGCCAGATTTTACGAGTACTGGATTTTATGAGACAGCAATGTTTCATTCTCGGGCAACACAAGAACTTGTAATATCGGGTTTTAACTGTATCTGCAAGATTGAAAATATGCTCTGGGATTTTTTTTTATTTGATAATTTTTATTTTGAAGCTATGGATTCAATTTGATTTCGATTTCTGTGGAATTGATGGAATCAATAAATTTTGAGATTGGAATTGACCCATCACTAATTTTAATCACTGAAAGTTGTACAGAAATTAACATATTGGTGTATTGATGTATCCTTTGCTTCATGGTAGAATCTATAAAGCTTACAAGTTTTTAACCGATAATGCCCAAACCGTACTTTTAACCAACATTGCAAGAAAGTTCAGTGTTAAATGTTCTTCCACTACCACACAAATGTATAAGTTCTACATGTCCTGCTAGTTATCTCTTTTTCACCAGAATCATTGTTCTTCATGAGTGTAATTAGAGAAATTATTTTAGGTGGGCATTTGTATAGACTGTTAACTGCTGTGCAGAGCTTCAGTTTGATTTTTAAAATGTTTAAAATTTATTTTAATTTATGTGTTACATGTTTATCCATCTAGCGTATACAAGAAAGAAACATGATAAAATCGTAATAATAAAATGTACAAATAAACACATACTGAAGACGATAAATATGTAACACATTGCATCTGTTATGTATCCGATATTTAACAAAATATGTTTAATTAGCGAAATACGTTTAAGAATGGTTTTGTGTTTGAATTGTGATTTACTCTTCCTGTATTTTTAAGTGAAATCTGCTAAAACAGGCATTTTATTCATTTCTAAACAGTAAAATTTTATTAATGGGTACTTAACTCTTTAACTTTGACATTCAACTATAGTCTAAAATAAATAATGTTGCTAAATTACGACATGAGACTTTTGTCAGACAGGGAAGTAAGCTACTCTGTAAACACATTTTATATGTTTATCTTCTTAAAAATAATCTAAAAAACAAACTGTAATCATAAACAAAAACAGAGTAAAATTTATTTACCCTATGTGGTCTTAACTACTTTTTTTTACCAGCAAAAAAGTTAAAGCAACACAACATTCCTTTATGTTTATTTTTACCATGAAAGTATGATACAGGCAAGACTACAGTGGAAAGGCTGAAAGACTACATTTAATTCATTGCTTTGTGCGCAGAGGCACAAGTGTATGACTTGCTGGCTTGAAGTAGTCACACTTATATGCACTTTTTTTTGTACCTTTAGGTAATAGTGAGGGAACGAACTCTAAAAATTTTAGCTGGGATACTTGCGAAAGTACTCTTCAGTCCCATGAACATTCAAATGAGACAAAAATGCAATGAAATTTTGTGGATAATATTTAATTATTACAAGTTGGGAGACAATAGAGCCAGGTAAGTAGTGATTATTACTATATTCTTAGTTACTAATACAGTGAAACCTCTTTATAACAACCCCTTTTATAACAACCACCTCTCTATAACAACCTTTTCCTCAAGAACCGTGGGGTTTTAAAATAGGGGTTTTACTGTACAATTATACCCCTTTATAAAGATCGTGCCTCTATATAAAGACCCTATTCTAGAGAACCATGAGGGTCTTTATAAAGAAGTTTTACTGTATTGTGTGTGTTCGTGTACGTGGTATTCTGTGTGTCATTGTTTGTGCTTGCTATTATGTGTGCCATTTTAAGGTATTTATTCTCTCTCCAAGATATCCTCAATGTGTATCTGCGTATATGTGTGTAAAATTTTTTATCGTTGTTTCCCAATAGGAGAGCTTTCGAACTTAATTTTTTTTTTAATTACTACATTTTTCTTCCCCAAATCTCGTCATGCTTATACTGTGTGTGTGTGTGGCTTTTCATTCTTATATTGTTTCCCTGCAGTTCTCTTATGTAGGTGTTCAAATTTTGCTGTAGTGCATTTATTAATGATTGTACATTTTTTCATAAGTAGGTACACAACTGGCCCGAAGAATTTATGACTTTTGAGGTTGAATAGAGGTGGAATGTGCACGGGTGGGGGAAGGAGGAGACCCTGTGTATGTAAACTTGCTGGACAACTTTGTCCACCATGTTACCCAAATGAAAATGTCAAGATAACCCTAAAAATCAAACATGGTGGGTGACAAGTAGTCTGACCGCTACACTATCAATGCTCTGTTAAGTCTATCTGCCCTGTTATTTAAGTCTGTCAAGCAGTAAGTTCACTTCTTTTTTAATAAAAACTCAACATGCAGTGGAGCAGAGTAGACAATCAGTTGTCTGAAGCAGTGTCGTGAAGGTAACTAAGCAACTTCATTCAAATTGAATTCAGATCTCTAAAAGATTTTGTGCGTTGTTTGACACTGAAAATGGTAAACATTAATTCCACTATCTGTCTTTGTTTTACATTATGGGATATTTTGTTACATAATTTGTGCTGTTTTAGACAGTTGTTCAGTTTTGCATCTGTTATATTGTTGTTCTCCAAAGAAGTACCATTTTATTAACATATATGTATTATAATTTTTCAGTCAATTGTTCTGTTCTGCCGTACCTGCTTTGTCCAACAAGTAGAATCCCGTAAATTTCTGGAAGTTCCTTATCTCTTCCTACTGTCTTCTGGTGCTTCTGTAAATATGATGGTCGGTCCTCGGATGTTTTGAGTTTACGGATGCTGCAGGTCTAGCAGTGTGTGCTCTAGTAACTAGCGAAAGTATACCAGGCTGGTTAGTAGACGTGTTTACAGGGCCAGTGCTAGGTACTAGTTTCGTGCCCTAGGCAAACTACCTAATGGCACCCCCTTCCTGCCCTCTCCCATTTTTCCAGCACTTGGTAACCTAAATATTGTTATTGTCGTGTTTTTCACTTCCACGAGATACAAATAAAGTAATCTAAAATGTGATTCAAGGGGTTTTTTCAAAATTCACTCTCTCAGGAGGTGTAAAGACCTTGAATGTGTTTTAGATAAATCCTCGATATTTATTGAATCCGTCGAGATATGCAGTTAATTTTTGCTTCAGGATGATGATTACAGAAATGATAGCTAAATGGTTTTAAGATTTTTCAAAATTCGAACTCTAAGTACTGTGCAGGGATCATACGTGTGTCACCGCTCAGATAGGTTGGAGAGGAAGTTGACTGATTATTAAATTTGTGGAAGGTGTAAGCTGAAGCGGAGATGGTGCTGGATTGCGAAATGGGCGCCACCTAGCAGTTTGCCCGGCTAGGATGGTGTGTTGACGGTTCAGGGCGTGGTTTGTTCGGCTGGCGGTCCTCTCCTTCCTGCAGTGGTGGATGATGTTGTGGTTGATGGCTACAACGTGGAAGCACTCCGAGAAAACTAGCTAACTCACCACGTGGGTTCTTCGGGTCACCCACACTACCCCTTGCCCTAGGACTAGAATGATAGTCAGCTCTGACACGTTACTAAATAATTAACAACAGACTTACTTGGTTATTGGTGTTTTATTAGTAAACACACAGGTAGCACGTTACAGTGGTCGCCACGTGGTCACGCACACAATAAAAAATTCACATGCTCTCTCTCTCTCGGTTAATCGGCTTTTAAGTCGGCACGCAGGCCGGTTCAATTTAAATTAGCACACACTAAAGTTGAGTCTCTGCAGTAGAGTCCTGTTACACTATGTCGGAGGCGGCCTACTGCCGTAAATGGATATTCCTCGGCCCGGACGCGCAGGCGGAGAAATTAAGTTGACGAGCATAGGCGTTAAGCGCACGAGCTAAAAACACGAGGTAAACGAAGAGGGCGAAAAAAGATGATTAGAAATATAAATTACTATTGCAGCTACTATCAGTGAAAACAAAGTTGAGAGCCCTCTCCGGGACACACGTCCTACCTCGTGGCCGACTTACGATGAACTGGGGTGCCAAGATGGCGTTGAGCGTGCTCCTAGCCGACAAGTACGTTAAAGTACCGTTACAATAGTGATAATGAAATTTAGGTGAATACAAGTACAAGTCAAGTGGCGGTGAGACACATAAAAAATAATAAGAATTACTGGTGATGACAAATTACTTAATTAACATTCCTTTAAAATTAACATACAGCAAAACACTGACCCAGAATTGTGTGACCACGTGGCTGAATAAAACTAAACAAGACTTAATATTACAATGGCTCGTGCTGAAGGCAGGTTGATTGCTGGCCGTAGCTCAGTCCTCAGTTTGTTTATTTTAGTTTCTGATTACGTGAAGTACTTTATGATAGGCGGTGAGGTTGGTGGTGGTGGGGTGTTGTGACGTCACGTGGAGGCGGCAATTCAAACACACACACGTGTCGCTGGCACACGACCCCGCACTAACCGGCACTGTTGGAGTTTTGGTAAGGGGGGGGGGGGGCCGGAGCACACCGAGGAAACCCTGTCACATGGTCAGGACGGGCTTAACTTCCCAGGCCTAGGGCTTGGGACGACGTCAAATGCCCCCCCCCCCCCCTGAGAAGCCCGTCCTTGACCTGACTGTGGTGTGGTTGCTGGCATACCTGGTTCTACGGTGAGTGTTGTGGCTGTGGCTCCGGACTGCTCCCTGCTGCTCGGCTGGTGTGTGACGGTTTTGCCTTTTGCCTCTTGAAGTTAGTTTTAATGCAATCTGTATTTGATTTGCTTTAAAAAATTCTGATTGAAGTAAGCATGCTTCTTTTTATAGGTCATTTACGCAGACTCTGATTGCAAGGTATTTGATTCCTTATGAATTATCAGTTGAAGAAAGAGTGCTGCAGTTATTAATAGTATGGCTTTTTATGTCTGAGGATATGAGAGCAGTGTTCCATGATGCCCAGCGGAATTCATTTTTGTAAGTATTTTAGTTTATTATATTGAACTGTAAACAATTATAGCTGTATGTGAATAACATTAAGTATAATAAGTCCTTTAATAATGTCAGTATAGTCCTACACATTAAAAAGTAGAAAATGAGATGAAATGTCATGCTTTGCCGTTAAAAATAGTGTAGAAAATAAGGTGAAATGTCATGCTATCCCATAAAAACAGTGTTTAACTTGATGTGCCTGAAAATAAAATAATACTGAATGGTTTACAAAGTTACTCAAAAGAGGATGTTGAAATACAGACAAAGTAGGGCAGCAGTGTTTAGGAGAATAATTTATATTTTGTTGGACTTGCCTACCTGACTGTTGAACTGTAATCCAGTGGGTTAGTAATACATACCGCTATGTGTTTAGATATTAAAATATTATGTGTGTTGTTAATGTATACATATATGAAAAGAAAACACATTTCAGAGAATGATTATCAAATACAGTACTTTCAAATCATCAAATGCATTGAATATACTCCAACATTGCTAAAACCTGCCTTTCATACACCCATAGCTGAATGTCTGTTGCTCAAAAACAGTGATGTGGTGGTGGAGTGGAGCGCCACTGTTCTTGAAGCATGAGCGGAAGCTCTGCTGTCGCTGTTATTGTGGGAAAAAATATGTGTAAATAAGACTGTTGATGAGCGTGCATGTAGTTTTTATCACTATCTCCGTTCTCCCGTAATATACTGTGCTCTTTACTGAATATCTGCGTAGATATTTTGATTGCTCTGTTACAAAGTGAATATATAAAGCTGGCATGATTCAACTCTTTGAATTCGAAAAAGTTATATAAAAAATCTCTCAAAACATTTTTACTACCCCTTCCCCTTTTTTGCAGACCACCAACTAACTGTCAAAAAGGAAGGTAGAAGAATCTGAATTTCAACTTTCAAGTGAATGAGATTAATGCTGGTTGCATAGTGCCCTTAAAACACTGACACTGCCTCTTAAGTAGTTTTTATTTACTTGAAATTCACTCACTTTTGTTGAATTCATACCTTCATTTAAGTTTTTGATAGCAATTTTGTAATTATTTCTGACAGGAAAACTAACAAACTAGCTTCATACAAAGAGCTCCAGCACTGGAAATTTTGGGACTACATCACTGCTCAGGAAGATACTAAACTAATAATTTCTCTGCAGTGTACTTTGGTACAGAGTTTCCAGCAATAAAATAATGTCACCATTCAAGTTCCACATAGTTAAAGCAATACAACAGAAACACTGTGCATTAGTTAAGTGCCTTGTGCATCAAAAATATAAGGCACTAGGTGCATGCATCAGTGCAACAGTTTTTTTGCTCCTCTCTGTTTTCAACTTGTAAAAGAACTCCAAACATGTCACACCCTTAAATGGCTTATCAAGAAAATAACATTAGTCTCGTTCTAGTTGCGAGTGCACAAGTACTTGCCATAGTGGTGGCAATGCCTGACTGCATCCTGAGCAGTAATGGACTATCACTGGGAAGTTCTTGCCCTGGACCCATCAGCTAGGGTACTGCTTAAGTCTTAAATTTTATAATGGTTCCAAAACCTGTTTGACATGTAGGCATTACCTCTGAAATTATAATATACTTAATGAAGGCTCTAAAAATTCCAAAATTTTTTTTCTTTAATGATTTTTAGTTCTGAACTATGAAAATATAAATCTCATTGTTAAGGGGCCAAATAGTCGGACCATTCGCCTCCCACCAAGGCGATCCAGGTTCGATTCTGGTGGAGTTGGTCCCCGGATTTTCGTATGTAGGAATCGTGCCGGATGATGTTGCTGGTCGGCGGGTTTTCTGGGGGATCTTCTGTTTTCCCTGCCCCTTCATTCTGGCGCAGCTTCATACTCGCATCATGTCACCCCTCACCAGCGCTGAAGACCTAGATGTTAGGCGCTGACCAAAATCTCTCTCTTGTACAAGTTCAAATTTTTTCGGTACAAACATGAAATAATGTATATTTATTCTGGTGAGTGGCTTTACCAGCATGATTCTTACCTTTGTGCACTTAGTATGCCTATCTGCATTTAACTGTATCTATAGAATAATTGGGAACAACAAAACTATCTGCTTGAACAGAAAGTAGATGTTAAACTAATTAACTTTCAATCAGATGACTGCTGCTCTGCAAAGTGCCAATTTCTGTCAGCACGGAGGAAGAGCTAATTACCAGAATGTCGTCATCTATCCTAAAGATAATGCATGCTTGGTGTGTATGAAAGTGTCTGTCAGTGTATGGTGTGTTGTGAGGCGTATGTGTTCAGAATATTAGAAAGACTTTAGAATAAAGTACTTATTATTCTCTCTATTGTACCTTGTACCTCTGTGCCCTCGAGCACTGAACTGTTAATCCACAGTGCAACTATTGCTTGAATCACAGTAGGCACATACCTGGAAAATCTTGAATCGTCACAATATTGTATATGAAAACTACGTAGAAATTTTTAAGAATAATACGTAACCTACTACAGTACTATAGTTAAAGGTTTTTTGCACAAATAGGTGTTGCTGCTGCAACACGCTGCTGAATCTGTCTTATGACATTTATCATAATGGCGCTGTCAGACTTAAGGAAAAAATGGAGTGCAAGGACGGTAGTCTCTTTATTATCACACAATAGATTGAACCAAAATAATTTGTGGTGCATTTAAACTAATCATTTGTAAGTTTGATTAAAAATATTAACGGTTGATATTCAGATTCTATAAGTCATTACGACCTTTGTACCCTAGATGTAGAACAAAGGGTTGCACTAATGTCGTTGTAATAGTATTTAATTCCAGATCCACTCAGTTGTTCACTGTCAGTTTGGTTAAGGATTCCATTTAAGGGTGTTCACGTGGCAAAATTCATAATTTTATATTTTCTTGACATAGTGTTAGTTTTATAGACGTTACTTGCGACTACATTTTCCACTTGTAGAAATTTTTTAGCTCTCATAGTTTTCCCACAGTGGCACGTCAAAGTCAGAATTTGCAAGTTACAGGAACATAGGTATAACAAAATTCAAGTGACTTACTCAAATGAAATAATTTACTCTGAAAAGGGATATTATGGGCACTATGCTAAAAGATTTCAAAACACACAGCAAAGTCATTTTGTCATTTTTCAATATTGACATAAATGAGGTAAATTTTCGTCATTTTCGGATTTTTTTTAAAAAGAACAAAGGAATTCCATTCTGTGTTTTTAAATATTTTAGCATAGTGCCCATTATATCTAATTTCAGTGTAAATTATTTCATTCGAGTAAGTCACTTGGTTTTTGTTAAACCTATGTTCCTGTAACTTGCATATTCTGACTTTGACATTCCGCTGTGAGAAAACTATGATAGCTAAAAAATTTCTACACATGGAAAAAGTAGTCACAAGTGACGTTTATAAAACTAACACTTTGTCAAGCAAATTTAAAATTATGAATTTTGGCCACGTGAACGCCCTTAAGCTATTTTTAAGGAAAAATAACAGAGCATTTATTAATCTCCAATGTGTGACCATCGTGTTGATGGAAGTTTGTTACTGTCACATAATATACTTGATGCTTTAACTGTTTGTTGATTATGTATTACCTAAGTCTACAATATTAGCATAATTGTATGCAGAACAAGTCTGTGTTTGAATGTTAAGATTGTGTTTTGCAGTTTTCGAATGCAAGTGCAGGAGACCTTGAAGCTCTGCAGTGAATGCAGCAACCAACAAACAAAGTCTTTGCTGCGCACTCACGTGTTGTGGATTTCAGAGAAATTGGACAGACCTGACTCTCAACAGGATTATTTGGCATTGGCAGAAATGTTTGGACATTACCATCGTAACAGGAGTTACTTGGAAAAGTTAAAAATTATTGCAGATCCAGTCAATTATTCAATTAGTGACAGGATTGCATCAGTGGTACGTGAATGAGAGAATTATAAATAATCAGAGAAGGTGTTCAGAGTTTCCTTATTTATTTCTAGGATCGAACAATAATTTGATTTTTGTGTGAGCGTTAGGTACTTCCTAGGTTAGTATACCGTATCATCAATTGTAAAATGATCAAATGTTTCTATATTTACAAAATGTTGCATAAATGTCTTAACCTTATTGTATTTATTCAAACATGTATACTTTTTTTTACCCATATCGACAACAAATTTCTTGCACGTTCACTGCTGTGATGTTGTGTAAAGAAAAGCCACATCACATGCAAAACATTTCTGTATGTTTATAAATTGACTTCAGATATTGGGAACACATCGGCTGATGCTGACAGGTGTAGCTATATACACTAGTTCAAATGGCACACTGAAAATAGTTGTTACCTAAATATTTTGCTAGAGGAAATTCAGGATGAAGTGAGCAATAAAGATTTCGCCTTTTAAAAAAATTACAAGTCGTTTCTTCATATAATTTAACTTTAACAATATTTACCATACTTGGTACTGTTGGCAGCGAATTGCTGAATATAGTTCCGTGTATTTTCTCATTTAGGTGCAACAATACTGAAATAAAATAAAAATAATTTGGCATATTTGCTTTCTATGAAATGAATAAAAAAATTTTTTACCAAACAAATAGATTCCTACCAACTGCACTATTTATCTTAGGTGCACAAACATTAAGTGACGTGTCCAGAGAGGTTAGACACTTTCCGTCGTTAGCCATTGCGCACGGAACGATACGAATTGCCTGAAAATATTTATTTAGTGAGGCTATATTGAGTTCTCACTTTATCCCGAACCATCTATAATAATGTTCAGTTGAGTACCTTAATGTATACCATTGTACACTACAAACAAAATGGACTTTGGCATTTGTTTCTCTTAACACACTCTCTCTCTCTTTCTCTCGTTCACACACTAACAGGCAGAGAGAAAGAGTACTGTAATTGCATATTTCTTTCCCTTTCTCCTCCTCTCTGCTTTGTTCTCTATTTTCTCTGTCTTCCCCTTTCCTTCTCCACCCATATCTGCAACCACTCTGGCCATTCCCACACTTTACCCCCTCACTGTCCCTTTTTCTCTCACCCTTTTCTCACTCCCTCTATCCTTTTCTCTTTTCCTCACTTTTCTCCCTTCTCCACTTTCTCCCCTCTTTCTCCCATTCCCTCTCGTGCCCCTCCATCTTCTGCCCTTATGGCCCCTCCATTTTCCCACCTTTATCTCTTCTCTTTTCTTTCTCCTTCCTCTCCTTTTTTTCCCCTCTTATCTCTATCCCTCACCCATTCTCTACCTTTTTCTTTTGCCCCCTCTCCTTCCCATTTTTCAGACTCGCCCACTTCTCTATCCTGTTAACCAATTTTTTCTCTTTCGCTTTCTTTTCTTTTCCCCTGTATGTATTTTGTTTTAATCTATATGTATTTTCTTGGACATTCTACAGTCATGTCTCATGATGTGTTACATGTTTCCAGAATGAACTTTTAAACAATGTGAAAATCAAGAACCCAGATATGTATCCGGTAGTGGAGCAACTCTGTGCCAGACTTGCACTGGATTATTTTGACAAGAAGGGCTTCAGTGTAAGTTTCAGTTTAGTGAGATATCTTTCAAATTTAGCAGCTTTTTTCCTTGTTACAGCCGTATTGGGGTTTCTCATGGTAACATACATGAGACTCATTTCAGCGGGTTTGTGTTTTGTTTACTTCTGGTTTTTCAATCTGCTAGTCATTAGTTTTGTCTTTAATGACCTTATTCTCAAGACTCAAATCCTACTTACCTACGCATTTACTTGAAAGGGTTGGTAGTGTTTGAAGTTGCATTGGTAACCCAAGATGATTATTTGTGACTTTAATAATTCAAAGTACGTATATATTTACATGAGAAAGCATTTGGCCACTTACCACCCATTGTGAATAATTTTTGATTATGTGATATTATATATGAGAAGCAGTACTAAGTACCATGAAAATATATGATTCAATAGTACATGCAGTCAGTTTTGCCATATGGAATTTCTTATGGACAGTCTGTGTAAGTTAGACTCGTGCTACCGTACGTACCTAAGTGCATGTAAACGAGAAACTCTGAGTGTGTATGCAAGCTTTCACTCATCATACATATGTGACTGTGTTGGTTATCTTTCTACTCATTACATATGCACATACGTATCATAGTCTTTAACTGAAATGTTCACCTGAAAACAAACTCTTTAAGTGACCAGGTTCTGAAAGGTGAAACATCTGTGTGGTAATAACTGATGGTCCGGTGAGATGTACATGCATGTGCATAAACTTTTTGTGATAAGCAGCATTAGTACAGCAATTACAAATGTTCCAGATACTTTCCATGCAGTGATTTGATTGTTATTATGTTTCTACTTTGCAGCTTGTGAGTAAAGAACAGTTTTACTGTTAGGCCAAATCCAAAAACCAGCTTCCCTGATTTCACACACATCGACTTCCCATAACTTGTAAAGTGTTTGCACTGACCTGTTGTGTCAAATTGAGTGTGTGCCCCAAATAAAGTACCACTCCGTCAGAATTATCTGTAAATTTGTGAGCTTGCCAGGATGTTGGTGACGGGAACATTAGTGTTTCCTTTTTGTGATAGGAGCTGGGTTTTTCTAAATCAGTAGTACTGAGGAATCAAAGTAGCTACCCTCAACAGAATCTATGAGTTCCCTTATATTTGCTCCACATATAAATATCTCTGTAACCACAGATAACAGTATGTATATGTTGAAGAAACATTTTTATATATTTAAGGTTGTTATTTGTATTGTAACTGTCACACACAATTTTAAAATTACTGTTTTTGCCTTAGGTACTTCTTCAGTGGATTCACCATTGTGTTTTAAATGAGAAAACTCCATTCAGAATATTTTGCACACCACATGAATTGGCAACAGAAGGTTCAAAATTAATGTTCGTAAGTATAAAAAATTACACTGAACTACGTATTTTTTAAAACTAGCTGTATGTTTCGTGCTGGTCTATTTAACTTTGCATTGTTTAATAAAGTTAAATACAGTATGAAGCTCAGTGACATACTGTGAGAGTGTTAAGACTTTTGGTATTTTTAAGTGATAACGTTAGATGAACTTCGGTACATATTTCTGATATGACTGAGCATGTGACTTTTTATCGGAGAAATATACAGTATTGTCACAGTCGGATCTAGGAGGGGTTGGGAAGGGTGCTTGCCCTCTATTTAAATTACTGTATCTCAATTTCTGCAAAAAGCATTTGTGTTTTGAAGTTATACAAGATGTTATAAAAGTTAAGTGGTTTTAACAAGGGAGTTTATATTTTCTTCTTCTTAAAAGTAAATTTCATGTAACAACACTATGTTTTTAACAAACATTATGAAGTATTAACTGTAGTCATGCGTACATTAAAGTAAGGTTTTTAAGAATAAATGTAGCAAAATGTTTGTGTGGTTGTACATCTTTTGTGGAAGAAGAAGAAGAAGAAGAAGAAGAAGGAGGAGGAGGAGGAGGAGGAGGGAAAAAAGTGTGTTTGTGCCTGTGTGTGTGTGCATGTTTTTTTTCTAGCTGTTCTAGGCATAAATTTTTTAAAAGTAAATTTTTGCTAAATGATGGGAGAATGGAATTAAAGTATAGTTTGGTGGGGGTTATTAGTTTTAATATCATGCTTTCTTTTACAAGTGTTTTAGTGAAATATTTAACAGTATTTGTCTGAGTTGATGCCCAGGATACTATTGTACATAGTAATCAATACAAATTAACATATAGCCTTATGTGCCAGAAAACTATTACAAAATGTATCCTTAGGTGTGTGTGCATATGCTTAAGTTCTAATTTTTGCAATAATTTGGCCGTCTGTATTTTTTAATCCACTGCATTACAAAAATATAAACAATATACAATACTGTTGTTGCAGGAAGTGTTGTTCAGTAGTCCTCATCTTGCTTTCACCACATTATCTGTAACAAGACTGATGGAGATTATACAAGCTACGTCATCTTCAGGGGCTACATATGCCACTTGGATTTTGAAAGTTATGACAGTAATGGCAATTCATGACTCTTTTAGTAAGTTGTGTGAAGATTTTTCAAACTGTGATATTTAGAGAAGTATACAGTAGTTAAGTTGGCGGCTCACAATGGAAACATTTTAGTTTAGTGTTTTATTTATTTTTTTTTTTTTGGGAACTATTTTTGCTTTTACCACTTTTTTGAGGGGGAAATAGGTGTATGTTAAGAGGTACATGATAGTATGGTTCTTTAAAAAAAAGAACATATCAATAAACTAATGTTACATTTGCAATGGTGTCCAAGATATAGCAGTGTAAACTGTGACGACCCAAGTTGGGTTTGGGTTCGTCACTTATCTTTTGATATAATTATCCTACTTAATATTCTGGTTGCGTCATAGACTGTTTATGTTGCGGGTCTGGGTTTGCTTGCTGGAGCGGGCGTCTGTGTAGGCAGGTGACACATTGTTGACCTAATGGAGTAAGCGGGACACCCAGCTGTGTTGCTGGTGTACTACGTTAGTCTAAGATGTTCGTTGGTTTGTGGTATACTGACAGTGAACAATTAACTGTGGTGTGTAGTAAATGCTGGATGCAAGGTGGAAATTGGTTTATTTTGACCAGCTTGGTACTGTTTGCTCTCTGAAAATGGCAAGCTGGATATTCACGTCTTTAGCGGGTATGCTTGATAGTCTGGTGATGTCAAGGCAGTGCTAATTGAGAACTTTTGTTTAAAACATAAACTTTGGTTTGTTTTATACACAGTGGTAACTGTTCTGCATGTATAGTGGAAATGTTAACTAAGGCATGTTGGTGAAGTTGGGAGTTCAAGTAATCATTGATGCTAAGCTCTTGGGATTTAATTGTAGGAGCACTGTTTTTCTGTGATGTACATTATTTTTGGCACTGCTGAAGTTTACAGCGTAAAAATGCATGTGGAAAATGTTGTGTGTTGCGTCGTGAAGAATTTGATTACGTGTTCTCCATTCAAGCAGAGCCAGATGTCTTGACAGCTGTTTTGTGCACTGAGTAGGTGACAAGGCTTGAACTGTTTCCTGGCTACAGCTATTTGTGTAAAGTAGATTTTTCTTATGTGGGTAGTGGTAAGTTCTGAATACAGTCCCACGATCAATTGTCGAGAAAGTAAAACTTGTAGTTCCCCAATTCTTATTATATTAAGGCTGAAGTGAAGGCAATTAATATTGTTTAATTACGCAGCGGTATTTTGTTGTTATTTGTTCACATTTCAGGAAATTTAACTTACTGTTTGATCTGAAAGTCTTGTGTGTTATATGTTTTAATGGTATCTATATTTCATTTGATCAGCTGAAAATACATAGCTTAAATTATATGCTTGTGCTAATTGGCAAGTGTCTGTATTTGCATTTGACTGATGGTACTTGTTGGTAGTCTATGGTATTGTGTAGTATTTAATTTGTATTTGATTTTATGTTGTATAAAACACTATGCCACAAAGATGCAGGTTATTTTCTTTACTTAGTTTGAGCCACTTACTTTGTTTTTTTTTTTTTTATAGGTTTCTTTGGTTGATATCATTTTGTTAAGTGATTTTCTTTTCGGTTTTTAGTAGGGGCTTAGTTTGCTTGTTTTCTCATTTTGAGTATGTTAAATTCCTGCTCATATCTCTCCCTTGCTTCCATCCCGGAGTGCCTACCCCTCCCCCTTTCCTCCCTTCCTTACCCACATAGGGACAGAGTTCCAGCGCATATGCACTCGAGGCGTGGAGAGAAGGGAGGGGGGGGGGCGAGTGAGGGAGTGGCTAGTACGAGGCGAGTCAGGGAAAAGCGGCCGAGCGTCGAGGGTGGTCGGAGAAATACTCCCTGGGCGCGAGGACTGAGTTGAACCCAGCACCATCTGTTTGCAATCTTCTCCTTATAGAGAGGGCGATTCTATGGCACCCATTTGCAGTGGTTCGGAACTCCGGGGTGCACTGAGTGTGCTGGAGGTAACCTGGGTCTAGGACTTGGTCAAGGTATGGTCGCGAAGGTAATGAGTCCCATTTAACAACGTAATGGGGACAAGCCGACGGCCCTGCTTAGTGCTCTACTTTCTTCGTTGTGATATTGGAGTGGCGAAAGATTTAACTGGGATGACACGCAGCAATTAACTGGACAGTGGCTGAAAGGAGTGTATTTAAGTGAAATTCTTGGCAGGATTGGACAAAGTTTTGATCCCTGTAATTTTGAACAGTGCAATAAGGGGAACTTTTGAGTGTCATAAAAGTGGTGGTCGGTTTGATGATTGTATTACTCAAATTATTTTATTGTTTAAAATGTGTGGTTCTAATGTTACTGTAAAGGCGTGTTTTATTATGCTCTTAGAATTAAAAGGGGCACGTGCATGCATATAGACCCAGGATCCAATAATTTGAGTGTTATTCCCTTATATATCTGTATATTCACGTAAGTTTGGGGAACTTTGTGTTGGAAAGTAAATTATGTCCTGGTTACATTTCATGTGTTGAGGTTGCATGCCCTGCTGTATGTTTAGTTCTTAGTTGTTCCCTGGGAACTATCTTCATCTTCAGTGTATATGATGTAATGATTACAACAAGTACGCCTGTGACAAAAGAGAATAAAGAAATGTGCTGTATTTGATAAAGTAATCTAGTAACATTACTAATTCCTACCAACATGGGTTATGGGCCCAGAACGTCGCGAATCAAAATAATACCGGTAAAGTAAACGCTCGCGTTTCGCGAACATACGAGATAAGTCAGCGTGCTTCTCCGCATCCGCGGCATTGTATAATCATGGCGGCGAGCACACTAAACTTCGTTGAAAAACTGAAGGGGCGCGAGAACTACAGTTCTTGGAAGTTTCACATGAGGGCACTTCTGAAACTAGACGACCAGTGGGACGTCGTGAATGAAGGTATCAAAGAAGAGAATGACAACTGTAAGGACGGAAAGGCTCTTGCGAAGATATCGCTACTCGTCGAAAAGGAC
>PNEQ01082611.1:0-40955 GCA_003012365.1 Medauroidea extradentata | reverse complement strand
GTGACGTTTCTCATTTGACTGTACCAATCACAATGAGGTTACTGTAACACCACACGTCTGTGATTTGCGTGTAAAACCCCACGACACACGAATGTCAAAACATCCAATCTCTGACCGTGAAGCAAGTCTGCAGACGTGCACACAAGTCACTGACACAAAGTGAGGCAAATTTCTTTTCGCGAAAAGTTCATGTCTCTACCCATGTGTGTGCACATCGGCAGTTCTGTTTCAAGGTTATTGGCAGCGTGTCTTTCTTCAGACACGTTTCTCATTTGACTGCACCAATCAGAATACGTCTATAATTTGCCAAGGCAAGTGAGAGTAAAATCATCCAACCACAGACGATGTAGCAGAGCTGCAGATGTGCACATGACGCATCGGAACCAATTGTTGCAATAATCTTTTCACCACAAAATCGCGGCTCTACACTTACTGTTATGCTCATTCATTCACTCTTTGCCCCGCTTCTATGAAGTTCCACCAGTACATGAGTGGGGCGCTAACATTACACCCCGCACAGGCGGCACTACTGGTGCACAGAGAAAAAGGTTTGGTTCATTCAACCGTATATACTTTTCTATATGGCCAGGCAAGCGTGTGACAGTTGAATCAACCAAATATTTTGTTGCCTGGCAGTCAGGGCCCGGTAGTTTTCGCAAAAAGATTTTTGCAGCACTTCGTTTCGGTGCCTTACGTGCACACCTGCATCTCTGCTACGTGGTCAGTGATTGGAAGCCGTACACCCAGCGTGTGGAGGTTAAATCCACAAATCATAGACGTGATGTGCCACAGTTATCCACGTACTGATTGGCGCAGTCAAATGAATAATGACTCTACACAAAAACACTCTGATAATAGCCATGAAGCTGAGCTGCAGGTGTACACGTAAGACACTGAAACAAAGTGGGGCAAAAATATTTTCTTTGAAACTACCTGGCTCTAGGTATAGTTATCCAAAAAGGATGGTTTAGGCCAATTAAGTATACATTATGTTAGGAAAACAAAGCCAATATAGTATTTGGCGCTTTTCATTTGTTGGTCAGCCAATAAAACTTTTGTTCAATCAAATATATTCTTGTTTGGTCATATTCAAACATATAAACAGTTGAATTAACCAAACCTTTTTCCCAGTGTGCGTAAGTAGATGAAGTAACAAGACACCGTAAAAAATTTGAGTATTTCCCATAAATATTGGTACCACGAATAAATCTTCATTACTTGTTACGAGAACTCTAAATACGTGTGGCAATACTGCTAATGAAGGTAAGAACGCACTAGGTTAACGCCACGCTCTGTGTAATTCCTACTTTTTAACGATATTAATTTTTTACGCCAAAACAAGAGCATATGTCAAAAATATGTCTGGCAGTTTTGTTTAAAATCGTTTTTTCCATGTTGGCTGATATTTCCAAGACAGTAAATAATAAGGTTTTATCTAATTATGTATTTAATGAAATTCAGGTTAGTTGAATTTTTAGTCGAAACCGTAAAAATTCTTGCTTTGAAAAAATTGGCTAGTACGGCAAAAATAATTTGAAACAAAACTGCCAGACAGATGTTTGATATCTATTCTCGTTCAAGAAAAAAAATTGTCACAAAATAGCAGAAACTAAAGAGGCCGTAAGTTACCCGCTGACACATTAATCCATAGTAAAATTATTTTCTTAGCTCACCTGACCTAACAAATAAAGGAAAACTGTTCCAAGATGTAGAAAAACAGCACTATGTTCCTCACCCTTTATTATTGTTGCTGTTTCTGAACTACAATGTACCAGAAACAAGGTAATTATGATGTTTTGTGTCATAAAATTCGTATTTAGAATATTAATTTACTTCCGTAAAATACAGCTGTTTTAAGACTAAAATCATAATCCTTCACGTACCAGACAGTTAATGCTCTACGTACTTTAATTTGATTACAGCGCTAACTTGTACAGCTATAATAACTTATAGCCACAACAATGATTAGACAGAAACTTTCACAATGTCTTGAAAAGAGTGAGTTTTCACAGAGTTTTCCATATCGTGTGTTTAATTAAAAAAAAAAAACCGTCTGTTACCATTTTAATGTTAAATTGTATTTAGACGACTGAACTTTTCATTTCAGGGGTGTGTTTTAATCGACGCTGGTTACTTAAGGGCGCGGCTACCGCAATTTTTATCACCATTTTTTTACTTTTTATTTGTACCAGGTATTTTTTTCTTATTTTAGACACAAAAAGTGGCTAAATTTGGCTCTTATGAAATGATTGTATCTCTCATAGTTTTCGCGTAATGACTTGTTAAAGTCATATTTTGCATATTTCCGTTTTAACGACCACACTAAAACCAACTGATATACCAAACTCAAAAATATCACAGTGGATAAAGACATTACAAGCTACAATGTCATGCTCATAAAAATAAAGAATAAAAATTATTTGTATTTAAAAAAAATTAATTTTTAGAATTTTTATTTTTAGTTTCAGCATTTTTTTTAAATACAAACCATTTTTATTCTTTATTTTTATGAGCATGACATTCTAGCCTGCAGTGTCTCTATCCACTTTAATTTTTTGAGTTTGGTATATCAGTTGGTTTTAGTGTAGTTAAAACGGAAACATGCAAAATACGACTTTAGCAAGCCATTACGCGAAAATTATGAGAGTTAAAAACATTTCATATGAGCAAAATTTAGTCATATTTTGTGTCTAAAATAAGAAAAATATATCTGGTACACAAAAAAATCCCTTCCTAAGGAACGCAATCCAATGTTGTGCACTAAAATTATTACACAAAACTTAGTTCTAAATTAAGTGTAAAATGCATCAAAAATTGTGAAGCGATCGGCCCACCTGGAATCTAACCATTGTTGAAGTAGATAACAATAAATACAATTGTACTAGACTAGTACGTATGTAAAGTCCTAATGCACTGGTCTACGAAAGAAAAAAAAACGCATATTAGTGTTTGGCGGTTGGTTTCTTTGAAAACATTATTCGCATTAGAACGCTGTTTTCGGGCCCATATACCATGCTAAAAACTGCATCTACCCACACTTACTGTTATACACCGGAATAATTCGCGGGTTCAGTGAACTGTAGGTTAGACTTCAAGAATATATGTGCACTCGAGCAAACAGTAGCTGTCCATTAGCTGCTCGCTGATACTGTGATATGGGCCAGCATTTAGTTACATTTTATTATTGGCTCAGCGACTTACACGAGATGCCAAATGAATCAAGAACCAATTGTTAGAGCCACAATTTTATGGCGAAAAGATTTTTGCAACATTTGGTTTCGATGCGTCGTGTGCACACCTGCAGCTCTGCTACATCGTCCGTGGTTGGATGATTTTACTCTCACTTGCCTTAGCAAATTTTAGACTTAAGGAGTCACAATAATCTTATTCTGATTGGTGCAGTCAAATGAGAAACGTGTCTGAACAAAGACACGCTGCCAATAACCTTGAAACAGAACTGCCGATGTGCACGTGAGTCTCTGAAACAAAGGGCTGCAAAAATCTTTTCGCAACAAATTCGTGGCCCTACCAATTATAAAAAAGACACAAACTTACAGTTGCTGGAATTCTGGCTTGTGCCTTAAAGAAAACGCGAAATTTTCAGGTCATTACTTAAAGTCAACCTAATTGGAAATATCGCGGGCCCATCGAAATGTCGGCTGGACTTCACAGTGTTATGCACATCCTACCTTCAGCTACTTGGTCATTGGTTGCTGCTGCAGTGAGTGGCCAGTTGTAGATACAACAAGGTAGCGAGGGAGTCAGCGAATGTTTTCATGCAGGCCTGCTATTGGTTCACAATCCTCAAGGAAGTGTTTTAATAACAGCGATTCAATCACAGAATATTTGGGAATACAGAAGTGAAATAGCTGGTAGGACAGCGAACTCAGTCTCACATGCCAGCAAAATGGCTTCCCTGGCCAGCAACATGGCGGATACGCCTTCAGCCAATCAGCGTAAAGCGACTGCCCTGCTAGCCGGCAGCCAGGCCAATAGGAAACGTGTCGTAACATGCAGAAACCAAACATACACGGGGTTGGAATCAACAACCTCGGTCAGCCAATAAGCGGCCAAGTTCGCCCGTATCAAACGAGCCGCCACGTCATTTCACGTCTGTATTATTATTTAGTCTGTGATTCAATAGCGAATGTGAATTCGCTGAATTTTCTGGTCTGTAGTTATACCTCAATTCTAGTACCTATATTGATAACGAAACTGGCCTGGGATGCTAGACTGCAATATAATATTCTGCAGGTTTTCCAAAAATTAAAATGGTAGAGCCCACAGCTTATTTTAATCTCACGGTTCCAAATTAATTGTGAAAACAATGCGAGCCAGATAAGTGTTCTACGCATAAAGAACCCGTGGGCACTATGTGTGCATACCAGTGTCTTCCTTGTTACTTCTTTGTTTCTGAGCCTCAGACGAACAAACCAGATTCGGGTAGGTAGCGACCTTAAGGAGCTTCCCTAGATAGCCAGCGTTTGTGTGTGTTGCAGGAGCAGTAAGAGTGCCGTTAACCGAAGTGTGCAATGCATTATCGCCTCTTCGCGCAACCCCTCAGATGATGTGCAGTGCTTTACTATTATCCATTTTCGTATGAGATTTGAAGCGGTGACCACATTATTTTATTTATGCGCAGTGTAGTTCAAAGTCTAACGCTTGTTTTAGTAGTTATGTTTTTAAAAGCCATTTTTGGCCGTTTTACGGGACTATAAAATAATGTTTTAAATAAACGTACCGAATTTTTAAAGCTATAATGACATAGTTTGAATTGGGTGTTATTTTCGTAGATATACCTACAGATATAATGAGCTTTAAATAGTTTCGTTAAAAAGAGAATAGTCGTAACTCGCTGCAACGCATTTAAAGAGCAGATAGGGAGGCCCCTTAAGTACAAAACAGTTCACAGCGTTCCATCTTAAGAATTTCTTAACTGTTCGTAAATTACCTATTACTTATTAATGGGAACATGACCCTTGAAATTTGTAACCGCAGAAACTACACCACTCTTTGCAGTAAACAAGGTAACAATTGACACAAGCTGTGACCGTGAAGCATTAATTGTACTTGTAAATCTAAACTTACTTTTAAAACAAAACCACTATTTCAGAAGTTTTCCTGGGTGGAAAGCTAAATTGTGAGTCCGTGCCGAAGATAACTATCACCAAATAAACAAAATAGTAGCATTGTTAGCGGCAAAATGTTTTTACAATATTGTTCGGTTAGGGCGATGGTATATTGATGAAGAAAGAGGTTAGAATAAGGAAGAAAAGTGTTTCGAGAGACTTACGAAGGTATGTGTTAACCTCTATGCCGCATGTGCAAGTTACGATTTCAACTAATGCTGAAATTTTACACGATGTCTTTATATGGCGAAACAAGTATGTATTTGATCCAACAAAAATGATTTTGGCTGAACAACATATGAAACGTGCTAAGTAGTGGCTTTGTTGTTTTAATATCACTTATATTTAACAGGACCAAACCATCCTGTTGGGATACTTTCCAGGCAACTCAACATTTGGTTTGTTCAAGTTTCACACGTTTGTTTGGCCATGTACAAACATACAGGATGTCCCGGGAAGAAACGGTGACCGGCTGCGAAATCCACTTATCTTTCTCATCAACAACTCTGCGACGGGATACGAAATTAACAAAGAATATGTTATTGAAAGTAGTTTGTATTCATTACAAACGTGCATGGTGAAATAAATAATTTTAGTGTATTTTTGTGGGCTGAATTGTTAACGTCAGGTCTTACTTGAATATCATTTATATTGAAATCTTACAACGAATTTTTTTTTTCACTTATGTCTTATTAAATCCACGTTTGCAATTATGTTTTCACAACTACTGTACAAGTACTACATCACGTTAAAAATTATATTTTCAGCAGTTTGTAACTACGCTGAGAACATTGTGAAGTGTCATTTAATCAGTTATATGTATCTTTTGCTACCTGAGAATCCGAAGGAAAGCGAACACAAGACGGCAACAACGAAACTATAGGCGTATTGCAGCTTATCGGCGCAAAACATATTTCGTTGTGCAGTTACGATTTGCGTTTGCAGATACAAAAAAAAAAAAAAAACGGAACCCACTATATATATATACCAAACAATGTAACTACTATCATTTTCACTGCAGCGGGGTTTGCTGCAATAAATTAACAATAACCCCTTACTAATGATATGCTGCAAATTTTTTTTCAAACACGTATTTATATTTTGTATAGCACACATGATTTCAAGTCGAAAATCGTTCCATAGCATTGATAGCGGAATTCAATAAATCACTCAAATGTGCATTTCGTAATGTTTTAACTGTAAAATCCTTAACCATTTAGAATTAGTAGCACGTGGAAAATCATCGTATCGACTGAAATATTTTACCGTAGCAGTGGATATCGTTGTCACGTTGTGTACACCAGTGTAAAAAAAAAAAACACGTAGAAACCACACGTGAATGGCTGCTTAGGTAACGCAACTTGAACTGTCAAGTTATATAAAACAACTTTTTGTGGAACAGTGAGTTCCAGCCAAGAAGTTGGCGTCTCTGGCAACCACGCCAAGAGACAATGCCTGCTGGAACCAATGTAGCTCATATTTGAAGCAGTTTTTTGTAAACCAACCCCCTTCCTGTTGAATGAGCAAAGGGGCACATATACCTATAGCTTCCTCTTTCTCCATTCCTCTACAATTCTTCTATTATTTATTTTTTTATTTCAAGAGCCCTCGCCGATTCATCACGTTATCGACGACGAGAGGACCTCATGGCAGCAAGAAAGACCAGAGCGTCCAGCCAGTATATTCTAAGAGAAAAGGAAGGAGAGGAAATGAGAAAGATAGGAGACCGTTGAGAAAACGAAAAGGAACTTCCATGCTGCTGAAGGGGCTCTGTGAATGCTGGAGAGAGAACAGACTGCACTGAATTGTTCGAGAGGTTGGGATGTTAATCGAAGGAACAAGCTAGGCCAGATAAAATAAAATTGACGAAAAAAAATGATTAACTCCGAAACTCGACGGTCTTTGCAGGAATAAATACTAACGAATTACAGGGAAACATTTCCTTTGCGGCTACTGTCTAAGGGCCGTATATATATACGGCTTTCGAACGGCAACCAACTGCTCACCAATGCTTTCTCAATGGGGATAGCAGTTGGTTGTCATTCGAAAGCCGTTTATAGATACAGCCCTAAATCTCTGCTGCTTTAACCTCCCTCTCTCCAACGCTTCGCTTACAAGATGAATAATTGCTACGTTTAAAGACCAAATCAGAACCCTGCTCGGCTCATGCAACTAAAAATAATTCATTCAGTTAAATAATCGACAAACAAAATTTAAATTCAATAATAATTTAATATCATTTCGTTTCTTCTGCAAATACTATGTTTTAAGCGTTACCATAAACGTAACTTATACCAACCATTCTTCAGTATAATACAGAGAATTCGTGCGCTTGTAATGCTAAATGCCTGGAAATACGTTCACACACGAAACTACTGGGTATGTGATAACAACTATAAATCTTCAATATCTATACATTCTTAAATATCAGAAATTCTAGGAAGGTACTCAAAGATTTTATGCCAACTTCATTTATCGGTTGCAGATATTCCACATATTGAAGCTAAACGCGAATTCGGAAAGAAGTCGTGAACATCCGCAATTACCTTTTACTCTCGTATGCTTGAAGGAAAATTTCATCAGCCGAATTTTCAACACGAGTTCATTTCCTTCGCCCGAGGCAAGCAGTGTGTTGGAAACAACGTATTAAATTGGAACTGAGCAATCGAGAGGAGGACGTTCAATAACAGTCAGACACTCGGCATGTTTGCAAAACACAAGGAGAACTCTAAGTGAGGAAGAGATCTCGCTCGCTTCCTCAGTCATCACTCCTTCCACAGTAATAGAACCAAGGAAGTTAAAAAATAAAACTTTCCTTCGGGAAGATCTCCTGTGTAGCTGTGTCCCACAAAATATTTATACGGGATGTATTTTCTTTATTTATTTACAGAGAGTTTTACGTAGAAGCGCCGTCGAAGTTTTAAAATGTTTAATTTTCCGACGCCGAACGAACTCTTTACAACTTTTCTTACGTGCTTTCTTGAATAACATTTTAGTTTCGCAACTAGTGTAGATTTTGTCGGTTGGCTACTTCAGAACTACACGTTCTTTAAGGAACAATTCAATGACAGTATTTCGCAAGAATCCTAGCGCCCTGGTACATTTAATGACGGTGTTGAAGCAAAGTGATGCTCACATCGATAACTGGGTTATGAAGTCTCAACTAAATGCAATCAGTCGCTCTATCATGGTATGTATATCGAGAGACGTGAAGCAGTGATAAAACACTTGTCTCGGTTCGGAAAGACTCGGGTTCAAATCCTGACCCAGGCGTATTGACATCAGTCGGAACTCGACCCAGGTGAATGTTTGGATGGTTTTCAAAGATATGCCAGGGCCAAATCTTTTCAGGTAATTTCCGTCTGTCCTAGACTTTGGTTAAGTCTCTAAATATCGCGGCTGTCGACGAGACGCGTCTCCTTTGTACCCACTGCTAGTTATTTTGTGAACGGCCCGATTATGTTCACTAATGTGTTCTTGAATTGTAAATAGGGTTATCACTAGACTAATGGGCAGATTACGTAAATTAGTCACTAAATGATGAACCGGTAACTAAGGAAAAAAAAGCTTTCAGTAACAGAAGTAGGATATTACTAAGAAAACACGTATACTACAAATTGACTTAATATTTTCGAAAACGTCTCATTCCAAGTTTTAACTTGGTAATTTCACGAATGTTCGCCATTTATTATGTTCACAGTACACCTCACTAAGTTCTTTTGTTTGTCGAACTATACCAGATGTTAGCGAAAGTTTTATTCGCAACTGCTGCTTTTCGAATCACTGATAATTTTCAGTACATTAGTTGGCAAAGCATTATTATTCAGACAGATAAGCAAAATTTTCTGTGGTATAACTAGCCACAATGGTGTAAATAAAGAGAACGTAACCTTAATAAAGTGCGCCGACTCCTTGTACAAGAAGTTACAAAAATTCAATCATTTTTGCAATATATTGCAAATGGATTAGTCTGAATACATAAACATTACGAAAGGAACTAAATTGGTGGATATACAACAACTTAATTATGTAAGCTCGGGTCCGAGTTTCATGTTTGACAACAATTATTTTTTAATCCAAAAACGGAAGCCGGTATCGTAAAATCGCTTCGTAGCTTCTTTAAAGAGGCCATTCCAGTGTTCCAGGCGCATATATGCAACCCGAATTAACTCTTTATAAATCAAGGCTAATTTTATTTTCTCTTTAGTAATAAGAGTATTACACTTAATTACATTTTGTAGTTTTATAAGAGACACAGTCGTTATTATTTTCACTGCGTTCGCCGATGTCAAGTATAAGCAATGGCTGACTAAAAATTTTACTAAACTTTTTTTTTGTATAGCGTTTATAATGTGACAGTTTGTTTTTACATGATTTTGCATAACGCAGCAAAGTTAAGAACGACTGAGTCTTTGATAAATCGCGAAGGTAATGTTGATATGTCTAATACTTTTACTGCTATAACGAAAGTAAAATTAGCCTTGATTTATATGGGATTAATGCGGGTTGCATACATGCGCCTGAAACACTGGAAGAGCCTCTTAAGGCTGGTTATAACTACGTATGCCTACTCTGATCTTGTTGAGACAGAAGACAGCATGATAGCAGCTAATTAGTAGGGCCACGATTTTGTCGCGAAAAGATTTTTGCCCCACTTTGTTTCAGTGACTCACGTGCACATCGGCAGTTCGGTTTCAAGGTTATTGGCAGCGTGTCTTTGTTCAGGCACGTTTCTCATTTTACTGCACCAATCAGAATAAGATTATTCTGAGTCTGTACGTCTATAATTTGCCTAGGCAAGTGAGAGTAAAATCATCCAACCACAGACGATGTAGCAGAGCTGCAGGTGTGCACATGACGCATCGAAACCAAATGTTGCAAAAATCTTTTCGCCATAAAATCGTGGCTCTACTAATTAGTTAATTAATGAAATTCCCTTTTAGTTTATAAATTTGCTGAAATCTGATTCAGTTTGTCTCACAAAATTACATTACATAGAAAAACTAATCTGCAACTAAGTTACAAAAAAATTTCACGATATCGGCTCTCGTATAGGTTTTAAAAAATTGTTTTCTCGAAAGCCGAAAAACTCGGACCCATGCTTTTAATAATGATACTGTAATTTAAACAAGTGGTCCCATGTGGTTTGGAAATATTAAAAGCGAGCAAATGGCAAAATATGTATTCTTCTTTAGTAAATGTAATTGTTTTCGTATACTACTTATACGCTCACTTTTTTTTATGTTTTAAACGGAAATCGAAATCAGAGTTTTGTCACCAAGACAGCAACTTTTAAAAGTATTTACAAATTATTATCATTTAGAATATTTCAGCGCAATTTAACCTTGTAAATCTGGTGGGTTTCTGGTTCGATAACACAGCTGATACAACGTTTAAATCACGCAAATTTTAATATTGTTATTTACTTGATCATTAAATAAAAAACTAATATCGAGTGCTGACACACCAAACTTGGCATACTTTTAAACCGGGCACCCGTAGGTGTGAGTCGAATCCTCAAAGATGACAATGGATGAGGTAGTTGGTACAGAAGCGACGGAATGCGAGAAGCTGGGGAGTACCATGAGAAAACACTCAGACAAACAAATAAAGTTCACTACGTTTCCCGCATTCGAGATATCGGTGATAAATCCCACCGAGAATCGAACCCTTATCAGAAAGGTGGAATACATGCGCTTTAACCACTGAACAAAGCGCGGGCGTTCTTACGTGATTTAGGATTACATAAAGCCTTTAGATATAAAATAAACAAAGGATCGATGTCATAAAAACAATATGCGAGGTCATTAGGGACAAACTTATACAAGGTCAGGAATTGTGGGAGGAATGGGCCATGGCCGCTGTCAGGAACAACGTTGGCATTCATCTGGAGAAATTTCGAAAAAGCCATGGAAAACTAAAATCAGAGTGGCTGGAGCCGGGAGTCAAAATCGGAACCTCCCGAATCGAATACTAATTCCAAGTGTTCCTGTTGTGCTACTTCGTTCGGTAACTACCGCAATTAGTAGAGACATGCAAAATTCGCGTTATAATTTGATAGCAGGCTAAACTTCACTTCCCTATACATAACAGAGCGTAATCTGCGATTCAATTGGCCACGAACTTTAATGTGTTGTAATTTACGTGTGTTACGTCTTCACATAGATTGGCCACTCTACCCTGTAAACATTCTCTGCGGCAAGTCACGACAATATCGGCCAGTGAGAGACGTCGAACAAGCCTATAGTCACTTGGAGTCTAGTCAGCTGTCAGAAAATAACGCGAATTTTGCATGTCTCTAGCAATTAGTAATTCATGTTAGGTCTCCGGACTTCTGACATGTGGTCTATTGCCAATGTGGTAGTGATTGTAATGATTTCAAATAACCGGAGATTATAAATAGCATTCCTTGTGAACACCGCCCTGCCACACTTAGCTAAAGTCGTGTTTTTAGATAAGGACAATTCTAAGGATGTTACCAACTGGTATACTTAGTCAACAAAACTCGCATGTGACCAAATTTAAGGCACTAAAAATATAACGCTTTGCAAGTTAAAGTTCCAAAAATACATTTTCAGCAACTGTTTTAAAATATACTTCCTCTTTAAGGAGGTGTGTTAGGCAATTTTATTTTATTTTCAGTTTTTGAGCCGTAACATACATTCAAATCGTATTATCAAAATTTTCTCTTCGACAAAGTATATAATATATATTTTGGTAAACTGACTGACATAAACAATATTGGAATCTTTCATTAATTTGTCACGCAGAATAATTGCCAGGGAATTGTAGGTCAACTCTTTAGAATTTTGTTGTAATGATTCTGCTTGAAAACTAAAGAAAGATTCCGTTATTATTTAGGTCAAGCAGTTTACCATGAACATATCCTTTGCTTTGTCGAAAAGAAAATTTTGGAACTACAATATGAATAAACGGTACGGCTCAAAAACTGAAAATACAATAAAATTGTCTAACACTCATCCTCAAAGTCATGAGATAGGACCAAAATGAAACGTTGTGTCTCTACATAACAGTTTGTTACTTTTCCTGAAAAAGAAGAGTATCCCCAGAATATTTATTTACGGAAATAAGGGTAACACTTCTATACATACGCTTCTCGGAGACTGGAGTATTGAGCGGATCCCAGAGGAAGCGAGCCCACGCCGCACGTCAGCTAGACATCCGGCGAAGTGCAAATCCGGGCCGACGTCTCGTCTGAGGACCGGGAATCTGACAAAAGTCGAGGCGGTCGCTGAAAACCACTGTCCTCCTTTTTTGTTTTTATTTATTCTCATTTACGAAGACAACACCAGGAGAGGTTGCTGAGCTATCAACTTGACACTCAGCTGAGCTCTTCACTCCACCCACCACTTCCTATAAGCCAACCCTTGCCTTACCCCTGCTCGTGTGACGCCTTTTCAACAGACAAGTCTTTTAATTAAATTTAATTTTCTCGCCGCGAGGGGATCAACGCGGAAACATGATATCTTGTTTCACCGACTTTTTTTGCGGGGGTAGTAGAAAGACTTCATTGTTTCACTTGAGTTTAGAGTCGTTGCTTAAGAATGCATCCCCAAAATAAGCTTTATTTATATATACATATATATATATACACACACACATATATATATTTTAATTCTCTTCCTGCCGCTCCGTGGCCCGAGTTTATCTACACCGCGAGCTCTGCCCGACCCGGTTGCAGAGGACAGTGTTAAAACAAACGTCATTCCTGAAGCTTAAACCTATTGAGATAACAAAAATGAGCAACACACGTATCCTACACAGTAAATAGCGCTGCAAAAGTAATGCATTGTGGTTTTAAATGCAACACAAGAGGTATTAACTTTCAAAGTTGTCTGGCAAGGTATTTGGTACAATCCATCCTCATTCATGTAGGTGTTGTCATTTATCCTTACTAAAATACAAACATTTCATTCATCCCACATTTCGGTTAAAATAACTAATACTATCTTGTTTTAAAAATAACTTAAGTCCAGATAATCACATATCCAGAACCTTGAATCATTCAATTGTCGTATGCTAGTTGGTAAAGCCACGATTTTGTCTCGAAAAGATTTTTGTCCCAGTTTGTTTCAATGCCTTACGTGCACATCGGCAGCTGTGCTTCATGGTTATTGGCAGCGTGTCTTTGTTCAGACATGTATAATTTGACTACACCAGTCAGTATATAGTAATCGTGAAACCAGTATAACCCCGAGACAAGTATGAGCTGAAACATACATTCACTGACCTCAAGGGGGATTGATCTCTGTCAGTTCGGTTTTACGGTTTTCTTATAAATCAGAGAATAGACACATTGTTTTACTTTTTCACGCTGATAGGGAATAGTTTATTGTTTCATTCACGTTTTGGAATCCATATGGCATTGTTTCTGTTAATTTTGCGGCCCCGCTCCCGTAAATAAAGCAATTTTTCTTTTCGAGCTGTTTCCCGTTGCAAAATAATGAATATATTATTGTTCCAGCAATTACAGAAAATCGATTAAGTTTGTGTCTATGCCTCGTCGTGACAAAAATTTTGATACTTGGACTGGAACAAAAGTTATCGAGAAAAAAAAAACATAAATCCGAGGTGGTAGCGATGAATTACCCCTTAAAGCTGAGTTGTAGATGTGCTCATAAGACAATGAAACCAACTGGGGCAAAAAAATTTCCGTCACAAAATCGCGGCCTCCTTAAATAGTAGGAAATTGAAAAATTCGCGTTTTTTTTTTAAACACAAGCTAGAATTCCAGCAACTGTTAAGTTCGTGTCACATTCACAATTGGTCCTTGACTTATTTGGCATCTCGTGTAAGTCACTGAGACAATAATAAAACAAATAACTAAATGTTGACCTATCTCACTGTGTCAGCGAGGAGTTAATGAACAGCTACTGTTTGCTTGAGTGCACGTATCTTTGGTGGTTGGTAAGAAGGCCATAAGCCATATAAAAATACAATGAGACTTATGTTGTTCCTGCTATACACTGAAGGTGGCAAGAAGGGTAAAGTTATATGTATATATTGTGAGATATGTGCCCAAAATGCCACTAAATACTGCAGGAAAAGTAAATGTCTCAGTGGGAAGTAATTTGAATTAAGTCCTTCTTACCGCCCTCCAGAGATATATTCATGGAGACTAGTCTGAAGGTCAGTGAACCCGTAAATATTTTCAGTCTCTACTAATTAGTAAAAAAAAGTAATTAAATAATGCAATATACATGCCACATTGGGTTTGACAGTCTATTATTTCGTACTTAACAACAGTTGTCACATAAAAATACATGACACCACGGTAAATCTGGTCACACAACGATTAAGTTAGCCTAAATAGACAATTGGCTGAGTTGTTGGAAAATCTCGATAATCTACTGCCAACGTATTCTCCAAACCAGAGTTAGTAGCGTCCTTCATCTTGCGTGATTGCCAGATGAATGAGTGCCACGGTGAAGCTGTTCACAGACCAATCACTGACTTGTAGGCTACCTCCAAGAACATCTGTGTATTCAAGCAGACATTATCTGCTCACTGGCTGCTCTATAACGTAGTGATATGGACCTGCATTTAGTTGTTTCTGTACTATTGGTTATGCGACTTCCAGGAAGTGTCAAATAAGTCACGGGCCAATTGCCAAAGTTGCATGAACTTACAGTTGCTGGAATTATAGCTTGGGGCCAAAAGAAAACGCGATTTTTTCAGGTCTCTACCAATCTCATACTTTCAGTCGTACTGATCCGAATCAGCATTGGCTCAGTCAAATAGGGACCCATCAGTAACGACAGAAAAGCGTCAGAAATTAGTACGTTTGGTTGCAGACTAGCAAACAGTAAACTTGTTTTCGCGATAAATCATCATTAGAGATCGCGGAAATGTTTCGTGCCAGCGCATACTTGAAAACGCCGTAGAGAATTGTAGTTGGTCGGGAATGATCTCATACGAGAGGCGTGGGCGTAATGTTCTGTTTCCCAGGCGGCGGGCAGTCAGTCGCATCATGCGTTGGAACAGTGTATGTGGACGTGGTGGAGGAGATTGTTTTCCACGGCTTGTTGAACTGGACTTTAGGGGCATTTGGTTCCAACAAGACTGGAGAACGGCCCAAATGTCAAGGGCATCGATGGCTGTTTTGAGGAAACACTTTCCGGAGAGCTTCACTTCACCTCAGTAAGGGGCGATTTTGAGTGGCCAGCCCGCTCCTCAGAATTTGTCCCTTGCAATTTATTTCGTGGTGTTATCTGAAATACCGCGTTCATATCAACCGTCCAAGGACCCTACACGTCCTGAATGCCGACGTCCGGGCGGAAATTGCCAACATACCCACTGCTATGCTTGTAAGTGGCAAGAGAAACGCCAGAAATCGGCATACTCAGTGTATAGACAGTGAGGGGCGTCACCTGCTGGATTTGATTGTAAAATCTCTGTAAAACAAAACTTTATAAATTTACCTACATTATATAAATTAAAATGGAGACTTTCCGATTCATGTACTGGGTTTTATTGCCGTTTTAAAAAAGGAAGTTATGTTGCCGCATCCTGTATGATTGTGTACTATGCGTCTGACACAACGTAGATGTTTGCAGACCAATAACAGGCAACATATGTTGCAATATCGGGATTTCTTATTGGTTTAGTCAAATAGGGTAGCCAAAGCCAGTTATTTTCTTGTAAGCTGAACGTGAGTAGAAATACCGCAGTCAAGTTTTCTCGCGATAAACCATCATTTGTAATCATCATCCCTACCAACTAGTACACAGTTAGAGATCAAACCTAGCGTTACTACTGTATATGTATTGTTGAATGTATACTTGGTAATAAAATATATCGAGAAACAATGACGGATCGATAGGCGACTTCACATACATGGACCATGCGTAGAGAAGGTGATTTATCGCGGAAAAAGTTGACAGTTTGCTAGCATTCAACGTAACGTATTCATTTATGACGCTTTTATTTCGTTATTGGCGAGTCACTATTTGATTGGGCCAATGAGAACTCTAGTGCGCTACTACTGAACATCTGAGATTCGTCTGTAAACAACTAGAACGTGCCTCATAACCGTCGGCCAACAATACATGACGCACGATGCTACACTGATTTGCAGAATAAGCTGGCACAAAACATTCTCGCGATTTTCCAACATCTCTAACCATGCGTTATGAACTTATGATCGCTCCTCAAAGCATGCTTCCAGTGGCGGATTTAGAAACATATTTAGGGGGGGGGGGCTCACGTGATTTGATGGATTGTAAAAAAATACCAGCCATCTCAATAGTGTTGTTTACTGTTACAGAACATTAAAGATAACATACATATAAGTAGGACACATTAAATGTGCTTGGATTATCATTGAACAAAAAACTCCAATTTCCTTGAGGCAACTGGACATCTTTCGCTACATAATGTTGAACACGATTTTGGAAAAAAATGGGGGGGGGGGGCCTTCAGCCCGGTAGCCGTCCGCCACTGGGCAGACACATAATTAAGTATGACTGGCCTGTGTTCAGACAAATTTTATAATATGCGTATTAAAATAATATGCATTAAACAGAATAGCTCAGTAAATGAGTTGAGCATATCTCATCAAAGAAAACATTGATGTAACACATGTAGTTGAATGTTCTACCTGGCTTAATCACCGCGAGATTTGCCAAGCGTTAGAAAGTGAAAAAGGCATTTTTTCTAAGAACACTTCACTTAACTGTGTAGTAGGCCTATACTTATGAAATGCATTTACGCTGCCAACCTCAGAGCCACGGCGGCAGCAAGGATATGGTTTTACGTGTTAAATTTTATTAGATGTGGCTCAGTACGTGTTGAAGGTATATATACACCACCACTGACTTTATTATTCATCTCGGTGCCACGTACATTGCTAAAATATATTTCAGGCAGTTTTTTCCAATACCTTAAAATTTGTAAGCAAAAAAAAAAACTGAAAACACTCGAAAACTGCTCTGCACAACTTTTTTCTTACACTTATATTAATTTAGCAATATTTTCCTTTTGTCGATGCAGAAAATGGTTTCTGTCCTGAAGCGATATCGTAAAACGTGACACAGCCTCACAGAATGTAATTACAATGTAAAACTCGATCCTTGCTGCCGCCAGAGCACTGAGGCAGGCAGCGTTCTTAACTTATATTACGTTTACCTACAAAACGAACACATGCTTGAAACTATGTTTCTATAATTTTTAAAGTTGGGCATGAGTGTTGGGAACATGATTTCCTGGCCTCCCTAAATGACTAAATAAGATTTTTTTAAAAGGCAGCTGTGACTACAAAAATACCACTTGAACCCATGAAGCATAAAACAAGATGCATGCGTTAAGTTTTACTGCATACCACCAAAAAAAATTTACGGATACCGCTTAGCAGAAAAGAGACAACGAAAGCCTAGCGCGCCATTTTGACGCGCTGTGAATAGGGGCGATGTGCTTCTCATCGAGCGTGGTATTCCGGCCTTTATCGCTCTGCTGTTCCAACGCGTCAGCCACGGAAATTTGGAAGCATTTACACACTCCTCTTAAGCGCTGGCCAGAACATATCCACTGCTTTCTATAAATATGTTAAGGCAATAATCCTTCATTTCTACTGTTTTTGAGATGGATAATTATTCACCCTAAAGCAGTTATTGTAAAACCATCTTACAAGAACGTTGGAAACAGTTTTTTTTAATTGTACTCTAATTTGTTAGTAAAATAGTTATATGTCACAGTAGACTAAATGGCTAACTGAACATGATGTTTTTAATATAAAAATATCACCCAACCGGAATTAATAACTATTGCCGAGACATATGGGAGAATTTTTTTTTGTAAATCTTCTCGTCTAGGCTTGAAGAATAATTCTTGGAAATCACATAATATATGATGGCCTGAAATATTTGTTCATTAATGAAATATGCTACATTTGTGTCTATGTATATGTATCAACTATGATAGTTGGTAATATTTACCATGGAGCGTGTAACGCTCCACATGACGACAGTTTATTGTTTTTCGAAAGGAGAACCAAGAAAGAAAATCGATAAGACACGGAGAAGTTAATTGGCGCCATTATCGACAGGAAGCAGGCAGCGCTATCCTCGCTACGGCAGAAATAAAGAGTTCCTTTCCGAGAGAAGAAACAAGATCCACGCACCTTGCCTTCGAGCGATGGTGTCGATGTTTGCGTACGTATGAATCATGCGCACTGTAGCAGTCATTTTGCATAAGAATGCAAGGAATTACTTAGGCTGTACCACATGTCGCTTGCAGCACGCATATCGTATGTAACTTTGTGTGTCATGACAGGTTTCTCCACGGAAAATACATTTTCCACGCATAGCTATTTACCGTGTGGTAAAAACAGAAATTAATTAAAAAAAAAAAAAGTTAGAATTCAGCTCGGTGTAACCAACAGTGCATCTAATGTTAACTTATTCATCTGTCAATCTTATTTATTAAAATTTAATACAGATCGGTTTAAGGACATTGTTTTTACTGCTTTACTGATAATAATTTTTTAAAATCCTAAACGACAGCATTGTTCAAAAACAGTTGCACAATTTTTTTAAACAGTGTATACTATGTTAACTAATTTTTTAAAGACATGACTCAATGGTTTCACATAATTATGCAATTCAAGAGATTCTCATTAATTAACTAACTAGGCAAATCTAATTATATTTTTTTTTCTACAAAAATTAGACTGCACAGTACATGCAATATCCCGCAAGACTGTGCAACAGTTACTCGATGTATGCCCTCGTTTAAGACTAAGAGAATAATAATCATTGTGAAAGCAGTATAAATTATGGGTCATGGCCTTAAGAACAATAACAGCACACATATAATGCTAAATATACGCAACTTTGCTTTTATTTACATACAACTTTTGAAATTTAAAGAATTATTTCAAAACCAAAATAACTACTGTAAAGTGAAGTTACATTGCAACCCCCCCCCCCCCTCCGGGTAACTTTGCACCTCGTCATTAAATTATTTTTTAATACAAATTCTAAAACACTATTTACGGTAAAGTAATGTCGTTTATATGACTCATGGGTGCTGTGAAAGTTTAATCCCTTTAAGAGGAATGCTAACAGTTATTTTAAACGAAAAATTGTGGTACAATATTACCCCATAATTTCATTTAAAAATCGTATGCCAATACAGCCAGAAGTTTAGAAATAACTGAACCAAAAATCCTTTTGCTGTACTTAACACACACGTGTATTCAAAAGGTACTCACTTCATTGAGAGTGATATGGAACAATGAACAAACAGTAGACTCGCATTCAGGACGGCCAGAGTTTGATTCCCTAATCCTGCCATCCAGATTTACATTGTTTTTATAAATCACTCAAGGTGAATGCATGGGTTGTTATGAAACAGGTCAAAATGTATTCCCTTCCTATATCTTGCCTGAATTAATGGCCTGAGGTGCGTGAATTTCGCATATTCAACTGGCAGCAGTGTATATTTCCCAGTCCTATACACTCTCTGGCCAAAATCCAGTATCCATTGGCTTTCAACTGTACAAGAGGGTAGCACGTGATAGCACTGTGAGTTATTTACTTAATTACAAGCGGCTTGCTTTAGTCAAATATGTGCCAAGACAACCGTCGCTCAATCACAGAAGTATATGGTATTGGCGTTCAACCTGACCTAGAATATATCCACGCAATTCACGTACCTCTTTTAATGACTAGAGATATGCAAAATTCGCGTTATCATTTGGTAGCGGACTAAACTTCACTTTCCTATACATAACAGAGTATAAACTGCGATTAAGTTTGCCACGAACTTTTATGTGTTGTCATTTACGTGTGTTACGTCTTTACTGAGATTGTCCTCTCTACCGTGTAAGCATCCTCCACTGCAAGTCACGACAATATCGGCCAGTGGGAGACGTCTAACGAGCCTATAGTCACTTGGAGTCTAGTATCAGCTGTCAGAAATAACGCGAATTTTGCATGTCTCTACCAATCAGTGTCACGACAATATCGGCGAACGGGAGACGTCGAACGAGCCTATAGTCACTTGGAGTCTAGTAGCAGCTGTCAGAAAAAAAAAACGCGAATATTGTATGTCTCTACATAATGACTTCGCTGTTGACAATACATTAAGCTGTTCTACCTAGACACCTGCCTACTTTACACAGTAGACGTCGATTTAACATACAGTATTGTAACAAACCTAATTCAGAAGTTGCACTTCAAACTTGCCGATAGGAAAATGTAGTGAGCGTATATGTAATTTATTAATATTACAGTTAAATTTTTCTTGATTCTAAGGGAGTGATATTAACGTTTAATAAATTTATTGAAAACCAAGATTTTATTTAGAAGTCAATAATGAAAAAATAATTAACAGCGGTTCTAAAGAACCGTAAAACAGTTTTCAGTTTTGCCGCATTCTTGAACAAATATTTTGTCAGTTTGACGAAATCCTTTAACGTAACCTCTTGTGCAGGAATCTAACTTCAGAATTAAGATGTAACAAGTAGTTCACAAAATATAATAACACTGGAAACATGCTTGCTCTCAAAATTGGGAAAATCATTGTTCAGAATTGCTACTGTTATCTTTGTATACTGACACTGATATTGTCGCTGATAACAATAAATGAACACAGTGACATCTTATGTACCACGCCCGTTTATGTTAGCAAATTTATTTAAGATTAAATCTCTCTCTCTTTTCCTCCCCCTCCCTCACACACACACACGTACAACACACATGAAATGCTACTATGAATTCTATCATGGAACAGGTTATGTATTGTTAGTTTGTTTCGCAAGAAGGAAACTGCATCTTGTGTATTTAGAAGTTCACAATAAGTATTAATTTAACAGACATTATAACAAAAAAAACTCATATACGCGAGGAATGTTATAAACAAATAACTTTATGTCCAAAAAATAGCAGTGCAGTGGTGAATTTAGAAACATAAATTTGGTGGGGGGGGGGGCATATGTGATTTTATAGATTGTAAAAAATACCAGTCATCTCAAAAGTGTGGTTGCTTACTGTTACAAAACATTAAAAATAGCATACAAACAAGTAGGATACATTAAATGTACTTGGATCATCATATAACAAAATTCAGGTTTCCTTGAGGCAATTGGAAATACTTTTGGGTACATAATGTTCAACAAGATTTTTTCAGCCCGGTAGTCTCCCCTTCACCTACCATAAATCCGCCCTGAGTCAACACACGGCACACATATCTCGTTTGGATAGAATACATCTCACATTTCTTTGCGGATGAAATAATATCAGGTTTTTAACTACGACAGCCATTGGGTATAATACCATGTAAGAGAGAGGTAAATGCTTTAAAGCTTATTTCATTTCTATTTATATGAACTGGACGTAGACTATAATTCATTATCTTCTAGGACTACAGTGTAGAAAAAACATAACTACTCAAACACAAAATTTAAAAAACTTAGTAAATTTTATTAAAAATGTTTTCTTACGTGTGCAGCAAAAAGAGGAAAAACCCATACAAAATAGGCCTACGTAATGACTTTCTGTAAAATATGTGGAACAAAACTGTAAGCAAAAATATGCCAGTTCCCACGAAACATAGTTAGAACGCACACTAATATTCAGTCTTGTAGCAAAAAATAATGAGAAACTAACACCACGTTATAAAGATATGTAAACGGAAGAACGTTATTACAGCAGAAATTATCAGGGAGAAAATTACACGCCGGCATCGTTTGCTTGATTAGCCCTTCGTTTTCACATTAGGCTATTCGTCTGGATCTCGTCTGATACTGTCATATTTACTCTTCATGGCAGTTTCACACACGTGCAGTCAAATTGTATTCCCTTGTGTTCGTTTAAAATTACTCTGGCTTTAAAACAGAGGTATGACAGTTCTCTCATCGACGAGTATAAACATAACAAGACATTTCTTCTTTTTAGTGCCAAATGCTAAAATGGAAGTAGCCAATTACAACCGCTAGCGCAGACTGACTAATCAAACATTTGTTTTACCATTCGTACCTTCGTTAAATAATTCGTTAATCTAGCCCTGACGTATCTCCCTTGTGTGTCAGTGACGAGTAAATCACTGCTCATCCTTAATTTATTTGTACTGAATTAAGGAATGTTTTATTTAATTTATTTTTAATATACTGTTACCATTGATAGTACATTTGTGTTGAAAACATTTATTGGAATTCAGTTACATTCACTATAAAAATTAACAGCTAAAAATAATTTTTGAATAATGAACAATGTGAAATACACATCTTGTATTATTTAACATAATTGCTTTAAACAAACTATAAATCCAGCATAAAAATCGGTTTCTTAGAAATAATGTAGGCCCTACCATTTAAGACGAGAAATTCCCACATTAGCAAGATTTCTAATAGCTTGTCTTAAATATACCGAGTTTTGTCGAGTTATTTCTTTTCGCTTATTTTTTCAATGTATTTCTGGTTTATACACCGTAATTTATATACGAAAAATAAACAATTAATTTTCTGAATATGCAAAATCAAACAGAGGAGGAAGGTTAAACTATTTCGCAAAGAAATACAAAAGAAAAACTTTCCTTACGAAATATCGAGATAGTGACTTTGAAAGTATGCACGCAAGCATGTAAACACGTATGCACGCATGTATGTGCACATGTATGAATAAATGTATGTACACATGCATGAATTTATGTATGTGCACATGAGAAAATTCATGTATGTAGACATGTATGAATGCATGTATGTACACGTGTATGAATGAATGTATATACACATTATATACATATGTATGAATGCATGTATGTACACGTGTATGAATGAATGTATATACACATGTATATACATATGTATGAATGCATATATGTACACATGTATGTATGCATGCAAGCATGCATGTTTGAATGTACACACATGTATTAATGCATGTATGAATGTACACACATATATTAATGCATGTATGAATGTACACACATGTATTAATGCATGTATGAATGTACACAAATATATGAATGCATGTATGAATGTACACAAATGTATGAATGCATGTATGAATGTACACAAATGTATGAATGCATGTATGAATGTACACACATTTATGAATTCATGTACATACGTACACATGCACGCCTGTCATTATGTTTTGCTGTATGTCACTAACAAATTTTAAGTCTTTAGGGCGTAGAGAGAATTTCATCGAACTGTATATCCATACAAAAATGAAGTAAGGTCACCTGGACTTTATATAATATTGCTTATTTTAAAAATTCCAGCCATCCGAATATATTTGAATGTCTTATCTCAGGTACAATATTCACGCCAAATTGTATGTTTTGATAGTTAACTACCGAAGCATTTAATGTATGTCAATCATTTTGTAAGATATAACTAGTTCATTATGTAATATTTCTAATAATCCTAACTTTTAGTTTTTCTACGGTTAAATATTTTACACACACAACGTTACGTTAAATCTTAAATTTGAATACTGTTTATTATTGTTGTTGGTCTCTGTAGAATGACCTGCCTGCTGATGTTCGCAGGGAATTTTTATTGTTCTGAATTTGAAATCTCTTTGTTTCAAATGTTATTAGCCATTTTTGTACTACATCTCTTCCATTTCGTTAGTGTAACAGTATATTTTACATACTTAAGTGAGTGTACATATTGTTATTTCAATTTTTCGAGATGGCTTTTACTACAGGAAACTTGCGAATTGAAAGGTTTGTGATACTGGCACAGGTATAAATTTTGTATTTTATAAGTTCTATCAAACTGAAAGAAAGGACAGATATGTTGAGCAGACTGTGTTAAGAACAACAAACATCCGAAAATTATATTCAAACCATCATATTGTACTTTGTATGCTACAGATTCCGTATTAAAGGGGTTTCAATACCACAGTCTTTACGAAGTGATATACTTCGCCAATAAACTTAAAATTTTGTAATTAATTCACTGTTTTGCATAGTCTCCGGTTTGTATCCTTTGCTGGATGTTCAGGATTTGAAAATTGTTGAAAATAATGTAGGCCTGAACTATTGTTATGTTCAAAAATGTTGATATTAAATATATTCCATGAGGTACCTCATCACATCTTTGTTCACAATAATCATATCGTCACTGTTTCGAGTTGGTACATACGCTGATTTGTTCAGAAAACAGTACAGTTTTGACTTAGATTTGTCTTTATGCAAAATTATATAATTTTCTATCCAGTGGAAATGTTATCAGTTGTAACTTCTACATGTTGAGAAGTAGTTTGCAAAAATATTAAATGACGAATATTTGGCTGGCGAACTGCCTTAAGTTTCACAGTGCACGTATCTACTTTTTTATTTTTGAGCTGAATCTAATAGACACAATCTACTGAACATTAAATTTACATTGGCATGACTCAAGTAAATTAACGTGGAGGGTAATTTTTTTCTTTTTGTTATTTACCAATTGTCATACCATAAACATGCTCTTGCTTGACTACTCCTCGTATAACGGCTTCATCTTGGCCGTTGTTTCCCACGTAAACTCATTTAGAATAAATAGGGAACCCTGATACCGTTCGTGGAACCCTCTTCCCTTGCGCAATAAGGATGGTAGCCCGATATCTCTAGGCGCAACGAAGTAAATTTCGTGTATTTTCAGCAGCTTCAAGAATTTAAGATGTGACCTTTCAATGAAAATTTTTGAAAATTCGCTTCAGATTTCACATATTCCTACGTTGTATATTTGGGTCCGCGGTGGCCGGATGGTTAGACCATTCGCCTCACATCAAGGCGATCCGGGTTCGATTCTCGGCGGGGTCGGTCCCAGGATTCTCGCATGTGGGAATCGTGCCGGACGATGACGTTGGTCGGCGGGTTTTCTCGGAGATCTCCCGTTTCCCCCACCTCATCATTCCGGCGCTGCTCCATACTCGCATCACGTCATCCCTCACCAGCGCTGAAGACCTCGAGGGTAAGCGTTGATCACAATATCTCACTCAATATCACTCACGTTGTATATTCCAACATGCATTATTCTGAGAATCACGTTAAAGACTACGTAAAAAAGAACTTCAGAACAATCTCGGTGGCATGAAAATCATTAAAATTTATATTCCGAGCAAGTGTCTTAAAAGAACTGGTGTAAGTTGGTGGAAACATACATAACGGCCAGGTAAGCAGAAACGATGAATGTGGGCTCTTGGCCGGGCTTGTGGGAGGCGATATCATGGTCGTACCAGGCTAGTGTGTTATTTATGCTCTCCCATGGGACGCAAGAAGTAGCGTACTTCGTACAGCGGTGAAGCTAAAGTTAACTTGCCGCAATTACAGACGTGTCAACAAACACCGTGCGTCCGCCGTTAACGGAAAACGGGCCACCGAGACACGGCCTCACTCCCAAGAGCTAACCTTTAGTAGAAAGAATGTTGGTACGCCTGCTAGAAGAGTGTAAAAGAGGTTTACACAGTTAAAAACTAAACCATTAGTAAGTAGACTTAAGAGGAGTCCTCGGCTGACGCATGGACGGCGTTGCAGCGTTTGACGCGTATTACTTTCTACACATTATATTTTACTTTATTTTAACTAATTCTTATTATGTTTATTTACGGAAAGAGCACGCACCTGAAACTATGCTTCTATGTTTTCAAAAATTCAGCACGCTTGTTAGAATTAAGACTGCTGTAACTCCGAAAATATTACCAGAATTCGTAAAGTGCAAAGCGAGAGATATGCGTTGGTCTTTACTTCATACTTTTCAAAAATATAATATTGTGGTACCGTAGTAAAAGACTACAAGGAAAACCTTGCACGTCAGTTTGGCGCGCTGCGAATAGAGGCGATATGCTTCTTGTCAAGCGTGGGACACTGGCTCTTATCGCTACGCTGTTACCACGCGTTAAAGATGGATATTCGACACCGCCGAAGACTCCTCTTAAGAAGTAAGCGGTAGACAAGTATTTTCGGTGTATTGAAATTTCCGAAGGCAATGGACGAAAACGCGAAGAAAAAATGTAATAAAAATAATTACGCCATGTGTAAACAATGTTCTGAGAGTTTTTACAATTTAAAACTTCGATTACACAGCAAATTACGTTTCTTAGATTTCTAAATACCCAGTGTGGTTTGAAGGTCAAAGCAAGATGGCGATTATCAGGTGAATTACCAACGGCCTAATGGGAACACTGGCCTTTTTCATGATTGATAGAGGCCGGAAAAATTCGCGGGTTCACTTTGTTCAGTTACAGTTTTATTATTGTCTTAGCTACTTCCAGGAAGTGTCGTGTAAGTCAACGGACAATTGCGAACGTGATACAGACCTATGGTTGCTGGAATTTTAGCTTGCGCTTAAAATAAATCACGAATTTTTCAGGCCTTTAGTGACTGGTTGATCTTATAATTTTCACTACCGAACTTGGGCAGTAAGCAATACCTGTTCAACTGTGTTTGCTTCGATTTTAACCAAGCATTGGAATAAATTCTACGTTCTAATATTTAAGACGGCCGTGGTATATAATTCAACGCTAAAAGCATTAATCTATAACTGTAGGTTTCTTGAAGTCAATTTGCGAAAATTAAACAGTAGCAATCCTAGACAATAGTTTTCGCCAACGTTGTAAACAAAATAGTTTCCAGTGTTACGAACTTCTGAGGCACAATTCCTGACGCCGGAACCACGTGTATTTAACTATGGCGCAAGAGATCACGTGTAACGAATTAGTAATTCTGAATAAATATTTGCTCATTATGTTGGCAAATACCATTATCTAGGACTGTTATTTAGTATTTTATCCATATTGGCTTCAATAAAAGCGTAGAAATCAACAAATGTTTTCCGTTTATTTATCTACCACACACTCTCAATGTTTAAGTTTTAAATTGTGTACACGCCTCAAAGAGATAGGTGTTAAGAGAGAAGTAAGTATCTGACACAAGATACGCCTCTTACAAGCACAAGCCTAAGCGATGCTGTGTTATCTAATGTCAAACCTCTCCTGCATGTTATGAGCGTAGACGCTAGGAAACACTAAAGATCCTGCCAGTGTAAGTGGAAGACGATTAGATGCCTCTATACGCAAATAGTTTGACAGGCGTGCAGTACTTTATAGTAACGAGTCACTAACTTGCCATACTTTAACCTAGCCGTACCACCATTCATTGGAACATATTCCGTCTGAAACGTGCTTAGTAACATGTACAGCAAAATTTTACGTCTTGAAAATGAAACGATTAACCAAAAGTATTTGACAAAGTGAACATTTTCTCAGATGTAATTATAAACGAAGTCACCCAAATAAAAAATATTTAAATTGGTTTTGCTATAGTGAGTTAATCACTACAGCATTTCCGTCTAATTGGTAAGTCAGTAAAACCTGTCCCTAGATTTCTTTTAATTTTTTGTAGACGATAGGTTTCTATTTGGTTTTGGTTTGATGTAAACACTGGTTTCAGAATCTTTGACGTGGTAATCTTTGTTGTTCTGACATTACGTTTGAGTGCGAAACATAAGTTCTAGCGAGATCTTTTGAAACAGATCCTTCTAAGAAAACAACTAGCATTAAACGCCACAGTTCATTCGACCATTACGCTTACAAATAAAGTTCTAAACGGATAAATAAGAGTTGTTCTCATTCGGTAGGATCCTGAGTTCTATTTCACACCCCCGCCGTCCTGACTACTTTTCCCGAGATTATTACGTACGGATTTCTGTCAACCGCTGGAATAGTTCCTTAATACGAGCCGTGGTATATTCCTTGTTTCTTGTCTGTCTGCGGCATTGGTGTCGTCTCTAATGACCTTGTCCCCAAAGACGTTAAGACATACGACGCACCTACAACTTAAGGTTCACAACAATTCAGAAATGTTAACTTCATTGGGCGTGAATAAAGTACGCTAGTCAATGAAATTTTTTCTTCATTTTTGACACTAAAATACAAAAAAATAGTCATTCATTGTTGCTTTCGCAAAATCATATTCTTAACCTTGAATGGCTAATAGTAGTCGTCTAAAATTTTATGTTTTAAAAGCAACGTTTCGTTATACGATAGCATTTTTACGAAACATACAATGTCATGCAACTCACGACAATTTCAATTATTTTACAGGAAAAGAAATACTTAAAGAAGAATTACTATTGTTTATAATTTTGATACACATTCTCCTTTTTCAAATAAACTGAATATGCATTTTTATTAATATTAAGATTTTACTCAGTTTTAACACTTTTTATGTATTCAGAACAGGTGAAAGTATTATTCTCAATTATAAAAAGTGCCAAACTTAATGTTTGTAAGTTACGTGAATTTTCATACAAAAAGCTCTCCAAAACTCACAAAATTCAATAAAAAAACTAGTCTTCCATTAAATTGTAATTTTCAAAACATTTCAGAATTTAGTCTTGTTGCTCCAATTAAAATCAAGAATTTTGAAACAATAAACCATGAAATTTAGAACTTTCGATAAAAATTGGGAAGAACAAAATTATGTTAGAATGCAATTTCATTTTAAAAACAAACTATTCAATTTACCTAATTTTTCTTTATGCGAGTTTCTAGCAGTCCAGATTCTTGGTTTCTTAAATAATTCGTATGTTTTACTATCACTTAATTTATTGGTAATTGAGAAGTAAATTGGCTGGTACGTAGGATTCCCCATATATATCCTCCTAACATGAAACATCTGTAAGAGGGCAGAATCAGCTTCCGTTGTAGCTTATGTCCTGGGTGCCAATTATCTTCGCTGATATGCGAGCTGTTCATACAGTTGAATGAACGAAGTAAATACATTTACATTTGTATGTAGTAAATAATTGAGACCTCTGAGTTTTAAACTTGCCTTTTTTTTCTCGTAATTTGTGAATTTCAACAGTAGCGCCCAAAGAATTTTTATTCAGGACAAACAAATCGAATTACGTATAAAAAAAACCTTGCAAATGAGGACAAACTGACTGCTCACTGCGACACAAGTCAGTGAAATAAATAAATAGATTTAGCTCGGGAGTACAGCAGGGCGTATCGACTTCAGTTCAATGAGCTGGAAACAATTTCCAGTTACATTAACATTTTACGGAGAAGGGAATTTCATTGCACCTGTACGTGGACCTAGGATGTTGCGTTTGAATTGATCGTTTGCTAAACTAGTCTCAACTCGAATAATTAAAGTGTGTTAATTTCGCTTTCCTGGAGGATACTAGGATGCTGGTCAGCATTTTGAAATCACGGTAACTAAGTCCGTCAAAGCAATCTGCAAGAGTAATGGTGTCGCGTAAGGCCTCGCTCTTTAGTTATGCATTTGGTTTCGAAAAATTAATAACGCAAAATAATGCATAAATTCACAAATTCATCTTACAGTTTTAACACTTATATATCATCGTTTGTATCTGAATTTTTCTGTTGCAATACACCAAACGGATAGATTTTTGCCCTTGAAATATCACATATTTTGTTGTCAAAATAAGCCAAAATAAGGCAAAATATTTTTTTGGTAGCTAACGGTACATTATTAAAAAAAACGCTCTGGCAAAATTGCGTAACGTATGACTGTACACATATTTCTGCCTTCGTGCTGTCATCAATATTGGTAAGTTTTCCAGCAGGATTGTTGCAATAGCTTGTTGTGCCAAGAAATGTGCTCTCAGGGACCTGAAAGAGAAATTAGGTTATAAATAGTGCCCCATAATAGTATACCACACTGTAATTATTATACCTAGTAGTAATTATAGGTCACAAAACACTGGAAATTCAGAATGATGTCATATAATTTCTTATTTAAAAATCTTTGTCTACATTATAAATCAATTACCTGGAGTATGCATGTCCGGACATCATGCGTATGGCAGATGTCTTGGCATACACCTCTTCGAATAATTCTTCTATGCCGCTTCCAGACATCACATATCCAATGACTCCAAGAAACGACATCAAAAGATGGAAACCACCCAGTCGAAGAATTACATTATTTAAATGATGCGATTCTTTTGATGTTACGACCTCGATAGCTTTGGCATACAAAGGCTGATCGAAAGTAGCAACACAGCTCGTTTGTCCTTGTTGTATGCACTCTTTTGAAGCAAAAAGTAGAGCTGAATAAATTGTGGTTAAATTCCCAGGCTCCAGGTTTATGAATGGCAGTGGTGTTACTTCAGTTGAATGAAAGTCTGTTGAAGGATTAGACATCGATGCCTTCATATAGCCATTCCATGACGGAGGTGCAGAAATTCTTGCCCATCTACCACTTATCCAGAGTAAGTCCATCGACTGTGCTTGAGCTACTGAATCTACAGGTCCTAAGCAGAGCTGCTTAATTTCGATGAAAGTGTAGAACAGTACCTTTACTTCCATTTATTGATTATAAATAATGTTGCATTTATTGTGGTGTAATTTGCAACAATAATGATTTATAATTGCCTAAGTACCCTTTACTTAACATTTTGGCAAAATTACGATACAATATAATGAGAATATTCGTGCAACAGTCGTGATATAGATATTTCGGCTCTTACGCCCTTATTGCATAAAACAATTATGACGCCGGCATCTGAGAGATGGGGACTTTTCAGGATCTATTTCTAACACCCAAAAGAAGGTCTGTGCCAAATTTCAAACCTACATTATTTTTATTTATGTTGAAATGCTATAGTTAATATTTAACATAAATTGTTCTGAATTCCATTGTTGCGCAGTAACACGTGATCCTTATTATTTAAGCAAATAATTATCGCACATAAATGTTAGAACCATCATTTGAAAGCTTATAAAATAACGTAAAACTATTATCTAGGTTTATTTCTGCCTATCTGTAACGGTTTTTGTGTACTGTGTGATTTTATAGGGGATTAGTACTTTTCAGTTCCATTAATAGAGTATAAATTAGGTTAAAATACTATTTTTGTGGTGTATAATGAAACAAAAACGAATGATTAATGACTAAGTGCCCTTAACTTTAAATTTTGACAAAACTACGATACATTCGAATCAATATTTTTCACGCAACAGTCGTGATATGGATATTTCGGCACTTACGCCCTTATTGCATAAAAAATTATGACGCCGGCATCTGAGAGATGGGGACTTTTCAGGATACATTTCTAACACCCAAAGGAAGGTCTGTGCAAAATTTTAAAACTAAATTTTTTTATTTTTTTTTTTATTTAGGTTTGCCCGATGTTTCCCTTAAAATGCCTGGGCTATTCACTTTAAGACATATTTTCTTATGAGGGACCTGGAAAGTTACAAGAGAATTGTCGTAACCCCCATCAGGTGAGCTACATCCCAGTTGGACACTGTCATCGGATGAATTTGTTTTAGGTGTTTCGAGGATCCAGGACGACGAGGATGGTGGGAATGTGTTCGAAGATGGCACACGTAAATTCTTTTCAAGTACTTGCTGTTCTTCTGTGAAAGCCTATTGGAGCTTATTTCGTATTACAGATTTTCGAGAGTCTGGAACTTTCTTCAAATATGGAAGGAGGCTTACCAAAAATAGATAAACACTGCCATCCTTCGTGGCTTTACTTTCCGACAATACTTTCAATTTCGCTTTCTGTATTTCAAGAAATCGCTGGTTGCAGTCAGTAATACTATCCTACTTTTCTGCGCTTTGCATGACATTTTAGGTGGTTCCATTGTCAGTGAGTCAGCAGACGAGCTACGTGACGTAAATCAATTGGATTCGTATTTGTTGGTTGTGAAGCATCCGAATTTTCTTCTTCACAGAATGGTGAAGCAGATATATTCTCATAATTTGTGGTGGACTCACTTCCTTCCGGGAGATCAGGTTGTTGTGGAGATGTAATATTCCCCTTCAGGTCTCTAGGTTCCGTCATGTCAGATAGAAATAACATTTGGCTGAAGAACGGCCATGACGAGGAAACTGATTCCGAAGCCTCATCGCCAGGATTTCGGTACTCGCACGGAAATATATCACGCGAACACCTCAATTTCTTCTTGGCATCCACACCTTAAACAGAAAAAAGGAGATTTAACAAATGTATCATTAGCACGCATAGGAACTTGCTGTGGTAAAAAAAAATTTAGATAGCAGTCATGAAAAATACAGCATGTTAAATTTTAAACCCTGTACTGCATGCGTACACTACTGTTAGAAGTACATACTTAAGGTTGACCAGGTACACCACCAGTCCTACTGCTTTGGTCATATTTATTGTGCCAAGATGTCGGAAGTGTTCTGTCGTTTTATGTAACTATTTGTAGATATATTTTATCACATATTGATTTAATACGATTAACTTATACAACTGGCTGCATACCGGGTAAACGTAATTTTTAGTTAACAGTTACACTATTTATTTTATCAAAAAAATACCGCAACCAGTAAATAAATTGGGCAGGGCGTGGAATGCGATCATAGGAGGCTGAGCCCGATATTAGCCGGCTGACCTACCCGATAAACAGGCCTCATGCTAGAGGCCAGCCAGAAGGGTGAGTGACGATGCATGATATGATGAAGTAGTGGCGGAATGCAAGGACGGAGGAAACGGTAAACCCCGAGAAAACCCACTAAGCAGCCGCGTCGTCCAGCACAAATGCCATGCACATGCCGGTGGAATCTAATCCCAGTTCGCTAAGTGACAGGTCCGTGCACTGGCGCTGAGCTACCGCTGACCTCTATTGACACCGTTTATACAGGTTTTTACAAAAAGGTACGGTCAAACTTTCAGGAAACTTTCCACACACACACAATACGTGATATGAACATATGTCCGGAAACGCTTAGTTACCATGGCAGAGCTCAATTCCTTACATCTCGTTAAATGACATCGTAAAAAAAAACATTTCGTACAGACACTGTTCCAATTACGCAATGGAATGTTTCGTTAGAATGTACGTTACTTCCTAGGATCACCGCCAGGTGGGCGACGTGACGGAAGGTAATCGTGACTGCATTGCATCTCTTCAACTCACAGTCCATATTACCTTCCGTCAAGTGGCCCACCTGGCGGTGAACCTAGGAAGTAAAGTACATTGTAAAGACCCAATTCATTGTGTATTTGGGACATTTTCTGTACGAAGTGTTATTTACGATGACATTTAACGAGATGTAAGGAATTGAGCTCTACCATGGTAACCAAGCGTTTCCGGAAATATGTCCATATCCCGTATTTTATTTCTTTGTGTGTGTGGAATGTTTCCTGAAAGTTTGGCCGTACCTTTTTGTAACATCCTGTAGAATTACATTTTCTGAGGATCCATTGTATGATGTCAATCATAACGTACAGTAAGCCCATATATTACAATGTTGTGGAAGTACAAACAAGAACCATACTGTAAAAATAGACGTGGGTGTTACGTGCTGTGTTATGTAGAAATTAACGTTACATAAGTTGTGCATTGTGTCAACATATTTTACAATTTACCAAGTAGCAAACAAAATGTAAATGTGAGGATCTTAACGTCTGTTTTGTAACCGCGTATTTGTCGCGTTTCCTTCCTACATTTTGGAAGAAATTACGTAACCTCCAAGGTTAGGGTTTATGCTCATTTGAACGTGCTACAACCCAGAAGCCAAGATACTCTAGGCAATGGCCGCTAAAGCCTACGTATTTTATGATGTACTTGTGTTGTTTTGTTACAGGTACTTGGCAACAGGCTCTTCATTCAAGACGTTGGGGTATTCGTTCAAAATATCGGACGTAATCGTTGGGAGAATTGTTGAAGAAACATACAAGACTATTTGGGAACAGATCGTCGTGACACATACGCCATTCCCCTCCACGGGTGAGCATCTTGACTCCTTTGTAGAAGGGTTTTGAATTAAATAGAAAATCTCGAATGGTATAGGCCGCATCGAAGGCAAACAGATGCGCATACGAAACCCAGTCATGCTGGCTGCATATAAAGAAATTGCAAACAATACTTCACAATTGTGTTGCAAGGATTTGCTGAGCCAGATTACAAATTCTTCGCTACTGACGTGGGTGAATGCGGTAAGGAGAGTGACGGAGGGATTTTTTCTCATTCCAAACATGCCTCACACCTCGAAAGATGCGGACTACGCAGTAAAGAGATTGCCGCATTGCCTGGGTCGAATATTAAAGTTACGCGTGTTCTTTTGGGCGATGAAGCGTATCCGCTCAAAACATATCTAATGAGACCATTTCCTGCATCACAACTTGGGCCATCACAAACTATTTTAAATAAGCGGCTTTCAAAAGCACGGCAAGTGGCAAGCACAACAATCGTTAGTGATTTGAAAAATTCCGGTTTTCTTTCAGGCAAAAGCTAGAATCCCAGCAACTATAAGTTCGTGTCACTTTCGAAATTGGTCCTTGACTTATTTGACACCTCGTGTAAGTCGCTGACCAATAATAAAAATGTAACTAAATGCAGGCCCATATCACTGTGTCAGCGAGCAGCTAATGAACAGCTGGCGTTTGTTTGAGTGCACATAATAGGCTAGCCTACAGGACAATGAACTCGCGAATTATTCCGATCTCTGTCAGTTGTGTATTGATAGGGCCAGGTAGTTTTCGCGAAAAAATTTTTGCAGCACTTTGTTTCAGTGCTTTACGTGCGCACCTGCATCTCTGCATTGTGGTCAGTGATTGGTAGGGCCACGATTTTGTCGCGAAAAGATTTTTGCCACACTTTGTTTCAGTGACTCACGTGCACATCGGCAGTTCTGTTTCAAGGTTATTGGCAGCGTGTCTATGTTCAGACACGTTTCTCATTTGACTGCACCAATCAGAATAAGATTATTGTGAGTCTGCACGTCCATAATTTGCCAAGGCAAGTGAGAGTAAAATCATCCAATCACAGACAATGTAGCAGAGCTATAGGTGTGCACATGACGCATCGAAACCAAATGTTGCAAAAATCTTTTCGCCATAAAATCGTGGCTCTAGTGATTGGATGACGTAACATACAACGTCTGGAGGTTAAACTCGCAAGTCACAAACGTGTTGTCACAGTTAACCATGTACTGATTGGCACAGTCAAACGAATAATAACTCTGCACTAAAAACACTCTGCCAATAATCATGAAGTTGAGCTGCAGGTGCGCACGTAAGACACTGAAACAAAGTGGGGCAAAAATCTTTTCGCGAAAACTACAGGGCCCTATGTATTGAGGTAAAGCCCAAGTTCGCCGATACCATTATTCAGTGCACATGCTTGTTGCAAAATATTGTCATCGATAAAGAAGGTGATCATGCTGCGTCGTTACGGGACCTGCCACAAACTGACGCCATTCGATTTACTTCACTAGATGAATCTAGGAGCGTCACGACTGCTTATGTAATCAGTAGGGCCACGACTTTGTCGCGAAAAATTTTTGGCCCACTTTGTTTCAGTGACTCACGTGCACATCGGCAGTTCTGTTACAAGGTTATTTCTTTGTTCAGACACGTTTCTAATTTGACTGCACCAATCAGAATTAGATTATTGTGAGTCTGTACGTCTATAATTTGTCAAGGCAAGTGAGAGTAAATTCATCCAATCACCAACGAAGTAGCAGAGCTATAGGTGTGCACATGACGCATCGAAACCAAATGTTGAAAAAATCTTCTCGCCATAAAATCGCGGCTCTAGTAATCGGAGAAAAATTTGTACCATATTTTTGTGAACACGATCCAAATGCTTAATCATTCAATAGAGAAACAACTACTTGCTACAGAACCATGGCACATTCATTCATGCATAATAAATACAACAATGTGACTACATGTTACTTACCATTGCTGAAAACCAATTCCGCTGCAATTATCGTTCATAGTTTATGTTGTATAACACAAGAATGATAACAGGTGTCTTTCACATCCCATAACGGTTTTTCTCTTATTGGACTTATCAATTGTTCACTAACCTATTGCCTCCATAGCTGATATGATGTGTGAACAGATGACTGTTGTTCCAGCGACTGCAATGTACTGGCGACAAATCCCATTTCAGGCTGATCGGTCGCTTGTCGCCTGTTGTCGACTACAGTCGCGTCAAAAAGTCGCTTGCACTGGACGCTGCCGCTACGCTCTTCGTATATTGGGATCGGTCGCGCTACTACCAGCGTAATCGCGTTTTCCCGTAGTCGCACGTTGTCGCTTCCAGTGGACGTGACGACAAGCCTTACAAAACGACGAACAGCTTTGTACGTTATTCTGTGTCACTCTGTATGTGTAGGGTACACGTTAGGATAAGAGGTTACAACAAATATTTAAATTGTGGTTGTAAGGAACCACTATACTGACATATGGACACTAATCGCACGTGCGTAGCATCAGGTTCATTGTACTATAACATTGCAATACCATAGGATTTACCAACACGTACCATAATGCTTATTTTTGAAACTTAGATTTTTTTTCATTCAGCTACACCACAGAGAAATAAAATATGTAAGAATAATATAAGTAAAATATATTATTTAATTAACATTTAATTGTGTCTATGGAATTCTCACACCAATGTGAAAAAAAAAAAAAAAACGCTCGAAGCATTTGAACAGGTGCGGATTTTCATCAAATACAGCCAAGAAGCATTCCGATGAAATACGATTTCAATTAAAAAGGAAGCACTGAAGTCTGTCTGTCCGTTTGGGAGCTACAAAGCAATAGGCAGACGTAGTCAAACTTGTAACACCTCTCCTTTTTGATCGGGGGTAAAAAACGGTTGTCAACCAATTTGTGGTACTGTAAACCAAAGTAATATTCTATTATTTTTAGCCTACAACATTGTGTCTGAAACAATAAATGGTAGAAAACTTTAAAAATTAATTTTCTAGTTCATATTAGATATCAGTTCTTGGCAAAGAGGGTCGGTGGTGTACACTCCCATGTTTACGGTAAAGAGCAATAGCCTGTTTAAAGCACGTCATCTGACTGTAAAATACGAAGAACTAGCTAAAATCTGTTATGAATACTGTAAAAAAAAACTATTTATATTGTATGTAAAAGAGTAATATTTATTACTTGTAACATTAAAAACAAAATTCACTTGAATTTAAATTTTCAAATTTTTAAATTCCTAATTTGTACGTAAGAAAGTAGTAATAAGTTTGTGATCGTTTACAATATGTATTTATACGTACAGATTTCAGCGACAGCCTAAATTCTTATACAAATACGGACGATTGCATTGGACCTAAATTGTTTAAAGACTAAATTACTCATATTTCCTGCGAATGGTCAGACCATTTCACCTCCCACCAAGGCGATCCGGGTTCGATTGCCGACGGGGTCGGTCTTCGGATATTCGCATGTGGGAACCGTGCCGGACGATGCCGTTGATCAGCGGGTTTTCTCGGGGATCTCCCGTTTCCCCAAACCTTTCATTCCGATGCTGCTCCATGCTCACCTGATGTCACCCCTCACCAGCGCTGAAGACATCGATGTTAAGCGCCGACTAAAATCCCTGTCACTCACTAACATTTCCTTATGTACAATCATAGGGATTATTGCGACGGATAAGCTTGAAAATGGTTAACTCTCAAGGTTTTGTTTCTAAAGTATCTCCAAAGAAAATATACTTACTATTTTGCCGAAAATAAATACGTAACTTTATTTCAAAAAAAAAAATAGTCCAGGAACTTTTTTTTTATTGTTTGAAATTATAAACATTCTCTTCTCATAGGCAATAACAACTGTGAAGTTTTTTGAAAATGTTATGGTCTCGGAAACGAGGTTTAATGAGCTCTTCATATTGTAGTCAGGGGCAGTGTTCCAATGGCAGTCTCTACTTTTACTCTATGACGCCGCCTTCCATGCGCTTAAATGCTTTGGAGCGTGTTCGTTAATACGGTTTTTTTTACGAAACTAACACACATGGACCCATTGTACGAAGTTACGAAAAGAATACACTTCAAACGATGACGGAGGGGTAGTTTCAAAGCTTTTCTAACCTGATGTAACTTAAATCTACTAATGGGATTCGTGTGAAACTATCCCATTAAACATACAATGTACTTCGCGAAAACTTTTCACTCATAAAGAGATTGGGTCACCACTAGTAGTATTGGTCAGGTGAGTGATCTACTGTACGCAGTTTCAGTGTCTTATGCTAGAGGCGATACCGCACCACATGAGCCGTTCAACATCGCCCTTGGCGCCGTGCCTCACTCACGAAACACACAGCCAGCAAGCTTGGGGCCGTGCACAAGGGGAGGGTTTTGGGGGTTAAACCCCTCCCACGGAGTAGCAAAACTAAAATATTAAAAAAAAAAAAAAAAAAAAAAAAAAAAGGAATTAGCACTTAAAGAATGTAAAATGAAATTCGCGAGTACTGGATGATTTCATTTTAAATATGTGCAAGGCTTAACAATCACTTACGCCAGTGAGAAAAGAGATAGTATAACCTGGAAAACCCCTCCCATTTTGAAATCCTGTGCACGGGCCTCAGCAAGCGGGCGCCTTAAGGCTATGATCTTTCATATATTTCAAACAACTGCAAATAAATTGAATATTTGTTAACCAAATGCTTTAAAAAAATTTGAGACTATGTATAGTCATGCGATACACAATTTTGCCATATCGTTTTTTTTCTAAATAATGTACTGTTTGCTAGAATAAAATTATTTTCTTTCATTTTGGCTTATTTTGACAACAAAATGTGTGTTATTTCAAGGGAAAAAAAAAACTAAAAATAAGTCTGGTGTATTGCAACAGAAAAATTCAGACACAGACGATGATATATAAGTGTTAAATCTACCGGAATGAATTTTTGTTATATGTATTAATTTGCGTTAAAAATATATTTTCGAATTCGCTGCAAAATTGAAGAGCGAGACCTTAACATCATACTACTGCGTAGAACCAATAACAACGAAAGTAGCAAAGTTAAAGCTCTGCATCCACTTGTGAATACGCTACGAGTTATCCACTTGAGAAGCGGGACTATGTTTACAGCAGCTGATGTAAAATAATAGGACCTTCCACAGCTCTATCCTAGAACGTCGTCAACCGTTACGTAAACTCCTTCATTCGCCGCTGTTCACTTGAGAAGGCGCGTCTTTACGAATCTGCGGAACTAGAATTGGCTCCCTATAAAACAAATGAAAATACGTTTCGCCAAATAAGATAGCGTATTTTGTGATTGTTGCATTTGGGAAGGATACCCCAAAGCGAAATGTCGGTGAGTCAACGGCTGAACACAACTTTTTCTAGAAAGCAAGGTTCTTTATTTACATCATGACCAATTAAAACTCGCTTTTTATACGAAACCCAGTGACTCGTAGTTCGGCATTGGCACATTCGTTAACAGTACCGAACATGACTTCCCGTCCAGGAATAAAGTCATTTTGCAAATGAAACTATCCAACCTCCTTCAGGAATCAGGCTTCACTCCTCAACGACAACCTGAATTTAAGAGTGTCCGGCACAGTAGCTTGAGCACTCGCCTCCTGGTTCAAGACACCAATTTTTCGTGTGTGAATTATGTGATGGACGATGTCGTTGGTCGGCGAGTTTTCTCGAGGTACCGTCAGTTTCTCCCCCCCCCCTCCGCCCCATCTTCCGCGCTACGTCGCTTCTCCATTGTAAGGCTTCAAGGCTTCCAGTAAGTCTTCGGTGATCGGCAGACGCCTATTAGCACCCAATTCAAAAGTTTGACAATCAAGGGTTTGGAGTCTTGTCCTTTGGTACCCTCCCCACACGCAATTCATTTATTTATTAGTAGCATATGTCTACTAAGAATCTTTCTTGTCCCAGGAAATAACTCTTCAACAACAAAATTATGACTTGTGCCGCTGTCTCGAGGTTGCTCTGCGACAACTCAGATCATCAGACCGCTGATCAAAATACAGATTCACACGCGTCTCGTCTGTTAAAATGGTGTGCCGTCATTGTGCAAGTAAAACAAATGAAGTGTAGATTGTAAAGTCGTGACAACGTTGCGATATAAAATGGTTAGGAGGTTTCTCCGCGTAAGAACGTTGTACGTGGTACCATACAACGGCCAGCAAGATAACATATCGTTCATCAGCCTGTAACTAGGGTAAAATTGAGGTTAAATGTCAATAATGTTGTATTGTCCTGTAACAACGTTGTACGTACATTAATTCTAGTGAAGTTAATGTTCATATATCTGACACAGCAATTATAACAAAAATTTTAATCGAAATAAAAAAAAGAAATGGTACACTGCCAATATTGAGATTACATTTCTAATGATAACGCTGGTACAGATAGCATAGTCAGTAGCCAGAGAATGGAGTTAGCTGCCCAAGACGTGTTGTTAAAGTAGGACAGAGCCTAATATGTTAATAATTAAGCGAAAACTAACTTTAACGGTAAAAATGTATTTATAAACGCATAGCTAAAATTAAAACATACATATTTTGTCAACAACAAAGTTTAATGCAGCAAGTGCATTACATTTCAAGTTACGTCTGTTGTCTTTCGGCCAGACTGTTGGTTTGTTAACCGAAGGGACGTAGGTTCACATCCTGGCAAGAAGTAGAAATATTTCCAGTATATTAAAATATGTCTAAATGCAGAGTAATAAATAAGCAGAAAAACATTGAGTAAATAAGTGAAACGATAAGAAATGGGCTACAATTTGTTGTGCTTGTAAATTTACTTTGGTAGACTAAAAGACATTTAATTTTATATATATATATATAAAATTGGTCAAAAATAATAACAGTGACTATTTTTAGCTAACGACATGTGTAACGTACCACAAACATGTTTTATAAATAGTAGTTCAGTAGCCCAGTTATTTTATGAATATTGTAATTGATTATTTTACTTATTTATGTATATATATATGTATATACGCGTTCTTGTACATAATCATTACTTTATTTGAATGTAGGCACCAAGTCTTCCACAATACCACAGCTGAAACTCACAATAATGTAATCGAAATAGTGTTGGTAGCAAAAAATGTAATTTATTTCAATGACAAAGAAAATGTAATGTATAAT